>JAQFZP010000071.1:0-70512 GCA_034695745.1 Geophilus truncorum | reverse complement strand
AGTTGGATCCAACTCCTTGATTTCACCCAACAAGTGTGAGCCTCAATTTCCGTACTTAACTCGCGCGCGCGCCCTCGTACCCGCTTGCTTCCCTGTTAGGCTAACAAGAGGCTGGAGGATTTCGATCTACCGGCCTCAATTTTGCCATTTTTTTAAATATTTGTTTTCTTTTATTATATAGATGAGTTTAAATTGCTTTATTAGATTTCTTTAGTTTATATTGTCTTTATGAGTTCTGTAGTTTTGATAACTTGTGATATAAACGTTTGAAAATATACAGGTTTAGCTTTCCTAAATGGGTGTTTTTGGTTATTTTAAACCTGTTTGGATTTTACTTTGTGCTCAAACATCACGGATGTCAGTATTGCCAATATCCATGATAATGTTAGCTTATGGTATTATAGTTGTGAGTTTTTCTGCACAGCTTCGAAGATAGAAAATCTAACTAAGATCTAATTTTAATATTTTCCAAAAAAATTAGATGCATAATTAAATAAGAATTGTTAATTTAGTTTTGAAACTTAAATTAAGATCAATTTCAAACATTTTCAGGCAAAACAATATAAATTTAATGATAGTATAATTTCAAAAACTATTAAGATCTAATTATAATTATAATTATAACTATAGTAATCAATTTAATTTGATTACTCATAATCAGATTACTGTTAAGTTCTTTCAGTATTTTGAAACAAATGATATCGCTCAATAAATAGTGTTTTCTATATAAAACAAAACATTTTTATTACATGTACAAATGCAATAATAAAAAAATCTCTAAAACCTTGTTAGTTTTGAACTGTCTGTAGGTATTCACCAGATTTACAACAAGAAAAAGTAATTTGAAGTAAAAGTGGATGAATCTCATGCAAATGAAATTTTTGATTACTTTTTTAATAATAAATATTTAGAAATGTCAACTTGAGTTATATTTTGCCAATTGCAGCACAAACGACAGTATGGGAAATAATAATTCTCTGCTTTTGTCATGAGCTTTTGCAAAACTGTTGTTTCTATTAAATTCATCATGAAAAATGTTGGGGCAGAAGCAGAAGGAAATGAGAATGGAGAGGCGTAATTAATCCCAGCCACAAACACAATTACATGCCTGGACTCTCAGCTGCTTTGCTTCATTTTCTCTCTGTAATTAGAGTTTCACTTTAAAAAACAATGCTGGATGCAAATAAAAAATGGATTATTGGCTTTCCGAGAGGCACTTTCACATTTCGAGAGCCCTCAATATATTGCAAGTGAATTCAAGTTTGTGCAATTTAAATTTTTTTTAAAGATGTTTATAGAGTAAAGCTTTTAAGATGAATTTGGATTTATAACACATTGTATATTTGTTATTACATTTACTGATCAGTTTATTGCAAGATTTGGTTATACCGAATACTTACATCGAATACGGTAGTAATAATAATAACAAATACTTAATTTAGTGGGTGGATTTATTAAAAATATTACTATACAAGTATATAACAATGTTGTAAAAGCAGCAATGTTAACGCCTTGATTCAGTGGTTAATTGCGAATTACTGTTTGAAGTTATTGGGGTTAAATTGGGAGTTGTAAGGAATAAACTTTGAGGTTGTAGGGTTAAATTTGGAATTGTAGGGTTAAACTTTAAAATTGTGGGGGTTAAATATCTTGTTAATAAATAAAAATTATAAAGTTTTAACAATTTATAATTTTGCCATGTTAGGCTTCTCTGCAAACGATTAGCGACTTACATTCAAATGTCGATTTGGGCAGTTTAAATATGAACAGCAATAAAATCAATATGATACTCACAAGTTAGTTTTGAAAAATCAATCACTACTTTTACAAGAAAATAGCGAGAAAATAACGACACTATTTGTTTCACTAAAGTAGTTAAAAAAAAGTGTTGTTATTAGTTATATTTGTCCTTTTTAGATAGACCAAATGTAATCTTGGCAGAATACAGTAGTAGTATCTGTCATGCGCAATCGTGTGAGAAACTTAAATTCCTTACGGTTATTTAAAATTAATTTTGTAAAATTTGTAAAAAATAATAACAGGAAGGTTCAATATTAATTAACAAAAATAAGAAGTTTGTGATTTAATTTGTGAATAATTTATAAAAATAACATTTTTTAATGTTTGATTTCTTTACTTTTGAAAATTCAGCAAATTTGAAAACTTTAAAAGTACCATAAGTAATCATAAGTAGTCAATCACAAGTTTTCATTTCCAACATATATTCCAAACATACTTTTTAATCTACATTCAACACGTACATAATATGCAAACTGACTTTTTTAGAAAAAATATTTGCTGGCTTCTGCTGTTTTTAATTTTACCAAATTCCTGAAGAAGTGTTTCTCAGATGAGTTTTAATATTTAAATGAAAAATTCCTTACTGAGAGTTGAGCACTTGAAGCAAAATGTGGAAGAAGTTTAAAAAATAGTTTGGAGAAGAGTGGTATTACATTTGCATGAAGTTAAAAGGAATTTAATTGCATTGCTATATACATTGGAGATGTTGTTTTGGTGTTGAGGCGTTTTAGAGAAAATAATTAAGGTATCTACAGTATTTATTTTGCAGAGGTCAATAAAAACACTTTGTTTACTTATTAATTGAAGATATGAGTTCTTATTTATTTAATTTTTTTAAATTATATTTAGTTAAAGCAGTGATGTTTAGAAATGCTATAAGACAATTGTTTTATAAATCCTTGAATAGATGTTTGTATTCATGGGGCATCATGAGTGCAATGCACTTCTTACGTAGATTGTGCATTGCAAGCAGTTGAAAAATGTTGAAAATCAACTGTAAGCAGAAGCAGGATTATTTAGCCCTTGAATTTCAGTAAAGTGTTAAACATAAAACAAATGACTATTTTCTAAAATAAAAAATCAAACTAGTGACACTGAATAGAAATAGCATTATAAAATAAATAATAATAATGTTTAAAACAATAGCTTAAGAAAAAACTATAAAATTTTAATTAATAAATAATTATGTTTGAGGACAATTTGGCAGCTTTATTAGAGTGTGTGGAATTTTTTTTCATGAGAAATTAAAATCAATGAGAATTGTAAACCCATAGTTGTAGTAAAACACAAACCCTGATCCATGTGATCGAAACTCTTGTGTAGTGTTGTTAAATAAAAAAGTGTGTTAAGTAATTGTAAATAATAAATAAGAATACTCTGCACACAGTTTATCATCTCTACCTTGAGTGTATGGGATTTCATGTGGAAACTCAAAATCTTCGAGAATTTTAAGCCCATGATTTAATTTATCGGTATCTTTTAATAAGTTTTTGTAGTAATTGTATTTATAATAATTCTTTAATTGACTCTACTTTTTTATATCATTTTTACATAATGCAATCATGGATCCAAGATAATACATTTATTCCACTTCTATTTTTTTTTTTTTTTTTTTTTTGTAACAAAAATATATTTTTTACTTCTACATGTATCCAAGTACCATTTTACAGCGAATCAACACATAAACACACCTTCACATAAAACTTAAAAAAGAAAACTCCAATATAAAAAATATGTTTCCCTGCATTTAATGACCATTTTGAATTTTATGTGAGAACATCTGTTGAGCAGATTAGAAAATCCACATCTGGGAATTTGTTGTTGTGATGGGGTGTTAAAAAGTAATATAGGTATAACTTGGTTTGAGCTGCAGGCATTACCAATCACATTAGTGCCTCTCTGTTGCACGTGATGGTCAAGCCAAAGTAGTTGGTTCCATCTTCTCACAACCAACCAATACAGTATTTATGATGGCAGCATCTGAACAGTGGAGATAATATTTCTTCCTTTCTGGAGGTACATCATGAGCAAGAGGCACTTAAAAATGGAGAGAAGCAAATGTGGCAAATAAAAAATTTAAAGAATGTGCTTGAAATTTGACTTATTTGTAATCCTATTTGTGGGTAGAAAAAATTTAATGATTTTTTTTTTCTAAGAGGAGTAAATTTAGTGCAAATTGATTTTTTTAGATATATTTTAAAGAGAATTTATGTGAGTATTTAAATAATTAAAGCTACTTTTAAGGTTAATTAATTAAAAGGTTTTCAATATTATAGTTAGATGCAACTTTTACATTGAACTTTTAAAAAGATAGATATAAAAAATTAATTTCAAGGTAATGAAAGTTTATTTTTTAAATTGACATAGGAATTACTGTTTGATTCTAACTTCAAAATGTGTTTATAATTTTGCAGTTTTAAATTTTTATTGATTATCCCCTTTAAGGCTCTTTTAAGATTAGGGCTCTTTTTTGTATTGTTTTGTATTATTGATGACATTATCCATCCTTTAGTTTTTAAATCTTGTCTATATTAAAACCATGTCTGTTCATTCTATTTTCCAAACAATCAATAGCAAACTCACTACTGCAATAATAATTTTGCTTTACAGTATATTGCAATTTTTATTAAAAAATAAGATTGCTTTTACATTGCTATAGAATTTCTCTCTGAAGGCATACAAAGCTTGTGGTCATACAACATGACAGGATTTATAATTTTAATATTTTACCCTGTTATAAAATATTTAGTAGATCCAAAGATTTACATATAATATATTAATGAAACTGGAACTTTAATATTATACTGAGGTTAAAAATAAAATTTTTATTGTTATAAAATTTAAGAGAGGAAATCATTCAAAAAAAGAAAAGAAAAAGTATCATACATGTGGCTGAAAATGTAAATAAAGTCAGAGTTTGTCACAACTTTTGCAGTTGGGGTCTTGTGCTTATATCATTTCCAATTCCCTAGACAAATTCTTTATACCAGCCACACCTGTCACAGGATCCACATAATAGATGGAAAGTGGTAGAGCGGCATTAGAGAACGTATGTTTCTCAAGTGACACATTTATCGGTCCAAATAATCAATATATTAAGTTTGGATGGATAAATAATATATTATATCTGCAATTACACCTGGTGACAAACTAAGAACTATTTTCTTACAATTTTTCTAATATAATTTTGAAATCTTCCCATGAACTCTTTGAATAGCAATCTTTTGTTCTGGCAATAATTTTTTATTACTTCAAGAATAAGTTTTACTATTTTTTAAATGTAGGTGCAAATGCAATGCCCAACACTACTTTTCCAAAACATAACTTAGTGTTGAGTACTTGTGCTGGTAATTGATTGCACCTGGGCAGTCACAGTCAGCAATGTTTCTCACTCCCATCCCTATTTAAACTTAAAGAGCAAAGACTTCTATGTAACTCTTTAATACAATATAATCTCTTGAAATGTGAAATTAGAATATTAGTAATTAGCATAACAGATAAAACAAAGGTGTAATCAGATAACAGGGAGAATAAGAGGAAATTAAAATAATTAAAACTTGTGACTTTTCACTTTGATAACGAAGATACGATGAAAGCGCTGAACAAAATCAATTTCCTTCATGTTGTAGTAGTAAGTAACGACAAAGGTATGTCACTTAATAGAAATAAAATATTGTAACAAAGGGCAATGCAACAAGGCTTTAAGTGCCCAGTTTGGTAATATTTTCTAATAGCTATGGATAATCAGTTTTACAGTCACAACATTTTTTAAATAACCAGTTCTTTATTTTACCACTAGGTGGCACTATTGTATCAATTTGCCTTCTTAAGTGACAGTGTCGCTGCTGAGCAACAACATGTAGTACAGCTAGTGAAGAAGTGACATACTTCTATTTTTATTGGCTTTTTCACAATATTAAAATGTTTCACAAATTTTACATGACACAACATTAAATTGAATGCCGATAGTTAATTACAGCTTTTCTCGTTAATAGATGGAAAACGACGGCATTGTGATGGTAAATTTCTATAATTTCTACATCTCGTGCGGCGACACGGCCAACATCTCCCAAGTGGCAGGTGAGTTGTTATTAAAGATCGGAGGATAAAAGTTTGACAGAAAGCTTCAATTGACAATTGGATGAGTGTCTCTAGGGAGAAAAGCACTGCAGTAAAAGTAATCAAAGGTAAATATCAGGCGAATGACTTTGCGAATTGAGAAGAGTTGGGTGGTATTTAGCAGCGAGTCCTAAGGGATACTTTTCTGTTGTGCTTTTTGCTTTTGTTGATGTGAAAGGAGTTGTTTCAGGAAACGGATTTTCTTGACACTAGATGGCACTTACTTTGTTTATTGGTGAGATTAATGGATTGGCAAGTGAGTGTCAATTTCAGGTGGTGTTTGTGTTTCGTATTCATGGAAAGTTTTTAAAGGTTGTTTGCATTGATAAGTGAGGGAGTTTAAGAGAGGATTTGATTCAGTTATAATGGGTTTTTCTGGAAGAAATTGTTATTTTTTAAATTTTTACACATTTTAAGGATTAAATGACATCATTTATTGCAGTACAGTAATGCATGTTTCCAATGTTTCAAATAGGTAGTAATTTTTTTTATTTAGCTTTATAGTGGTAATAGCAATACTTATTATAGATAAAGATAACTTTGTCTAATTTATTTATATATTTTTAGACATATTTAAGTAAAACAAATTACTTAACATTTATTTAAGCTGATGGGTGAATTGACCTACGATACTAGAACTAGTATATCATGAGTTTACACAGTTTGTCATGTTGCATTAAAAAGAGAATCTTAGATATCAGAATATTACTAAAATGCAATAAAATAAAAATTGATGAATTAAATTTTAAAAAACAAAAAATGAGACATACGCTAGATATGCAATTATTTCTTTAATAAAAACTTAAGAAATAACAAGGAAACAAAAATCTAAGAAAAAGAAAAGCCCAAACAGCAAAAGACAGATTACATATTTTAGTGGTTGAACTACTTTATCTTTGTACAAAACTTTCTGAAAGTTTAATGTGTATTTTTCAACTGATTTTTTAAATTATGTTAAAAAAACTCACCTGGTCCAGCAGTTAGTGACTTAGGTATTTCAGTTATAATATTTTTGTAACATCTCAGAACATGCCACCTGTTAATTCCATACCTGTAATAACTATTATTTCTGTATCAGATCATGTTGACTATATTCGTCGAGTGGCCGGTGTCGATCACGTTGGATTTGGTGGAGATTATGATGGAGTGAACAGGTACTTGAAAGAAAAACAAGTGAAATGTCAACTCACGTATTGACATTCAACTTCAGACTACCCAAAGGATTGGAAGATGTCTCTAAATATCCAGACTTGATTAATGAATTGATTAGTAGAGGGTGGATCGAAGAAGACTTGAAGAAGTTAATCGGACTCAACTTGATACGTGTCTTCAAAAAAGCAGAAAAGGTATGTACATCTATTGCTGTGGAACAAGAACGATAAAGAAAAGAATAATCAATACGATACCTTAGTTTTTATTGGTTCCATGTTGGGAGACATTGCAGCGTCAATGTGACTATTTCTGGAACTAAAATATTATTTTGAGTAGTTCTGCCAGGTGTTGATACTAAAACTTTGTAGTAAATGTATATGTAATTAAGCATAATGACTCTGAATGACGTCAAGCATAACATCATCAGGGAGATTGAAATAATTTCCACCAGGTGGCGTTCTTTCGTGCATGGAACCAACCCGAACAAAGACGCTGATCATTCTACACTTTATCTATTCTTGCACGGATGTGTAGTTTTGTATTGATCCGCATTCACTTCAGGTTCGCGATCAAATGACGCTTGAAGGTGTACAGCCATTAGAAGACCTCATTCCACCAGACTTTTTAGAAGGATTAAATAACTGCACGTATGATTTTAGTTAATATTGTGTGGAATTGAAGTATAAGTCACATTGACTTAGTTGCAATTAATTGGATGTGGGTAAAATACAAAGTTGAAATTTATTTCATGGAATGTATAAAATATCTACAGTGCCATGGGAAAATGCACATCTGTTGTGGATAAAAGGAAGAGATAGTTTTTTTTAATGCTACAGATATAAAATCAATCATTTTTTTATTTTTGTGTTTTAAGGCTGGGCACTTCTATCAAAGTTGACTGTCAAAAAAATCAATGTTATATTTGGATTCTTTGAATTTTTCATGAATGCTAAATCTGATAGGTGAGGAAAGCGTGATGTTGAAAATTCAATGGAGAAAACTGGTTTATTTTTAAAAATAAATAAATCATTATAAATATCAATTTAGTGTTATAAAATAATTTTATAGTTTGTTAAATTTACTTGTTAGTGTAAAATGTTTGTGAAAAGTTGTTATCTGGAAATTGCATTCTGGGTTTCTGAACATAAGAAAATTCTACTATAATTCCATGGTTTAATCTTGGATCAGTGCTGACAACAGTGAAAGCTGCTCCTTGTAGCATGAACTGCCTGCAATACATCTGTTGATTTTGAATGGAAGCATTGCTGGTGATTCATGCTACAAGGGGCAGCTATGGTACTAGTAATTTAGAATGGCTTTTTGCTAAAGTTCTACTCAAAAAATTTCAGTATAAATATTATTATTATTATATACAGTAAGTATATTTACTTTTAATCTTTATTATATTTAAGAAGCTTTTATAATTTATTTTATCAAAAACAATTTTGCTATTGATTTTATGTGTAATTAACAAATAAAAAGTGGCATTGAAAAATGGTTATGGTTACCGGTGTAAAGTTATAAAAATTAGATTTTTATTAATTACTTATAAATCTCATTAAATTTTAATTTAATTCCAATAAAAAAAGTTTAATTAATAAATTTTTCCAATAACATGAAATTGAAAACCCAAATTGCCATTTAAAGACATTATCATAATTTTTTTTATTCATTTTTAATGCCATATCTTATTGTGGAAAATTAATATTTAAAAAAAAAAAGTGACTTAATATTAAAAATTCCACAAAAAATTAAATTATTCATTCAAAAGGATATCTTTTAAATTTATAAAGAATTTTATAAAATTTTAATAAGAAACTAAATGAAATATGACATAACATGCACATACATTTTTTTTGAATCAATGAATCTACTGAGACTGCGGTTTGCACTTGAAAACTTGTCCAATTTCAACAGTCATAAAAGTTTCATCTCAGTCAGTAGAAAAAAATTACTCAGAGAAAGTATAAATTATGAACTGCTTTGAGAAATAGACTTTTCAGATTGCCGTTCTATATTGATCACTGTAGTAATACAAATTTGATTGAGAAAATTCCTTCACTGGAAAAAGTCACATACAGTAGCTCTCATTTTGAAGTGACATGAGATAAAAACAGATAGGTCTTATCATGTGTAAGAAATATGTCATTGCATCTCCACTATTGCCCCTTTTATACCAAATTTCTGCTATTTACTAAAAGGTTGATCGATTTTGGATTCGCTCGGAGAAAGTCTTCGACTAACGTAATGCAGTGCCAGAATTGAAAACCAATTTCACTTTCATTTGAAATGCTACATTGATTTACAATTATGAATAGTAATTTTACTTTAAGTTTGTTGTTTTAAATACGTAATAAATAAGTGTTTCGAACATTGAAAGTATGGTATAGCTGTAAAAACAATATAAAAATAAAATTTAAAAGTGAATGTTATTATGAGAGATCATCTTTAAGGTTTTAACTTCATAGCTAAGTGGGTCACTCTTTGTTTATGAAGCAATTTATGATAAATTTAAGGTGGGTTCACACTTGTGTTCACACATGCGCTTAACTTAATTTCAGAAGAAATTAAGGTGCATTGTGGGATACTGTCAAAGTTTTCTTAATTCAAACTGCTTTGAATTATGTCTTAATTTTAACTTGAATTTGTAATTCTTCCAATAGCAAGCACTAGATCAAAGGTGGCAGTCTTTAACCTGATTGGGCAGAATTGCGATACTATTATATTAAGTGTAAATCTCTAAAAGTCACTTTAACATTTTCTTTTTCAAAAAGATACTTTTTAGAAATAAGTGACTTTGTTTGAACATCCTTTATAATCCCTTTCACCTGTGGTCTATTTTAGTATTAACGCAACTTTAAAAGACAAAAAAGTCTTATTTTTCTTTTCTAATAACTTTTTTTTTTTAAATGACGCAAAGCAAGTCACTTCCTGGTCTAAAAAGTCAAAGAAGACTAAAAACACAAAAAAGTGACTTATCGTTCTCGAAGTTGAACTCACCTAATTTCTTAAGTTAAGTTACATTAACTTTAAGTTAAGTATAAGTGTGAACTCGCAGACTTACAGCTTCTAATACGATACTAAATCTTAGATTAATAAAAGCTGCCCCTTGTAGCATGAATTGCCTACAATGCATCTGTTGTTTTTGAATAGAAACATTGCAGGTGATTAATGCTACAAGGGGCAGCTAACTTTTGCCAATACTTGAAAAAAATGCAATTTTCAGACAACAAATAATCACAATGGTTTTTTACAAAAGTTTTACCCAAAATCTCAGTAGACGAAAATATTATCTTATTGTGCTGAAGTCATGTTTCATGAGTACATATATTTAGAGAGTCTAAAATGCCAATTTTATCACTTTGGTTTTAAGAATTGTTTTTACAAATAAGCACCAATTTTGGTTAAATTTAGTTATTAAGTTTACATTAGCAGACAGAAAAGGTGAAAACCACAGGCTATTAAATGCAAATTGATTCTTTTATTTTTATTTTATATGACCTTAATTTATTTTTAAACATAATAAGTTAATTAGTATCTAACCAATTAACAAACTGTAATGACAACTTTAAGTTGTCATAAATCCAGATGCTTTAAAGATGTAACTTTATCTTGCAGCTTTAAGGATAAAAGAAGACTGCACACTTAAGATAATATTTTTTCATGTGCAATGTACATTTGAATATTATTTTTTCATGTTTTAATTTCTCTAAAAGATTTCGAACAAAGTTTTGCAGGTATGTTTCTTTACAAAACAATTCTTGGGAAGAGTAAGTGCTTCAATTACAACAAGAATTTATAACCCTAGGTATAATACAAAACATTAAAAAAAATGTTAAAGTCAAAAAAGAAATGCCCAGTCTTAAAATTATATATTGCAATATTGTTTTTTAAAAATCTATATGGTAAAAGCATGATTTCGAATCTGTCACTAGATGGCTAAAATGAAATGTGTACATAAATCCACAAATTATTTTTATTGATCTTCGAACTTTGTATAAAGATGCAGAAAAAGTACATTCCAAATGATAAAGTTTATAAAATTTGTTGATTTTATTGCACATTTTTTTCATAAGGAAAAAAATTTTATTAATATTACAATCACAAATAATGGCAAATTATGTTTATAAAATGACATTTTTTTAAATTTGCTAAGAAGAAAATAAATTGTGTACATTTTTTGACTTTTTAAAATAGCAACTGAATTTTTTTTTAGCTACAGTAAACCAAAATAAAATATCACTTGAATAGTCTTATTCTTCTTTGGCCACAGGTCATTGGGTTTCATTTTTAAGAATAAATTCCTGACCTGACATCTGACCAAAGTGACTTCCTGTTGCAAGGCCTTTTACAAGTCTCCGGAAACAGGAAGTCACATAGCTCCATGTATTGACCAATCATTGGTCAAGCAAATGTCAGTTCCTTTTCGAGTAAAAGTCCGAGAGGAGAAAATCATTGCCATTTCAGCTGGTCAGAAATTGCTCTGTTTCCGATGTTGGACGTTCAGCCGAAAGAAGAGTCGCTGCAGCTTTGAAAAAGATTAAAGCGCGATAGATTAAGTGTTGCGAATCTGCGAAAAATCCTAAGCAGCTCAAAGTTAAACCCTTAGTATCCCAATTGTTCGCATTAGGGATATCTATAATACTAAAATCCTAAATCATGTGATTTTGTTCTGTGGTGCCCTAAGCGTTTTTATTGGTGGAGGCAATGGGCGCGCGATTTAAACGTTATCACATCATTTTTTTTTAACGACAGAACCACACACTGCCAGCAAAGCGGCTGCAAGATTCTAGTATTTTTAATTTTGCTACAAAAATTTATAACTTGGCAACTTTATTTCTAATGGGGTCAGGTAATTTTGTTGAAAAATTCAGAGTTTTGTGCTTTGTATTTACAGAGTTGTTAGTACAGTAATTGCAATGTGCTGCCCCTTGCTTCACTAGCAGTAAGATTTGAGCACTTTACTGTCGCACACCTACATAATGTGGATATATAAAAGGATAATAGTCTGTTGTGGTAAGGTTGTCTATTGGTTTCTATTGTCTAAATGTTTGTACAGTTGTCAATAAGCTTGGGATGTTCCGTACTATTTTTTTACAGGGTGCTATGGGTTAAGTGAAATTTCATTAAATTTACACTACCGTATCACTAAAATACCCAATGCACACACATTTCTTTGATTTTCTTTTGATTTCTTCCGATTTCTTTCCACGTATCATTTTTAACCACTGTGGGACAAGTCACATTTAGACCTAATAAAGACATTCTTTTCGCTTTCTTTTTAGACGTTAAAAAAATTGCAAATATGTCTTTTTCAAATACATGACGTACAAATTAGGGCTTGCAATCCTGGGGTTCCGGGATTGCTACAGTAAATAAGGCGGGATTCCGGGATTGCAGCTCTACTAAAAACAATGCTAAATTGTAACTTTTTTTTCAATCCCGGGATTCCGGGGTTGATAAATAAAACAGGATTCCGAGATTGCAAGCCCTAGTACAAACAATGTTTAAATCACAACATTGTTTTTATAGGTCTTTTTAACGAAAAAATGACACAATCCAACATTGTTTTAACATTAAGATGTTCGGATTTAAAAAAAAAAAGTGATTTTGATATGTTCATTTGTATACATAAGGTATAATGTTACTAGAGCCAGTGGATACTCTGGTGAAACATAAAACCTGTCGCAACATAAAAAATAACATCAAAAATACCTACCTAGTAACTGCAATAAACATTCTGAATGATCAGTATCCAAGACACTGTAAAAATGTTATATTAAGTATCAAATTGCTCTTACAAGTTAGTCAGCATAATATTTGTAACATTTTTCTGAAACAATTTTTAAAGCTGCTCAGTGTTGAAAAACTAGGAAATCAGTATTTTGCTTGGCAATGAATGGTTCAATAGTTATACCACTGGGGATGCGAAGATTCAATAATGCAAAATCAATGAAGGAAAGGAAAGGTGAAAGGTTTTGCTTTTCAGGGTTCTGATATACTCAAATGTCAAGAATGAGATTTGAAAAAAATTTAAGAGATATGAAGTGATTTTCAGAAATTTGATGCAGATTCTTTTTTTTTTTTTTTTTTTTATGATTTACAAAGATTTACAAAAAATGTAAATTTGTAAAAGATTTTGCATTAAAGACATTTTTCTAAAATAATCTATAGATTAATCAAAATTTTTTAAAAATTTTAGATTAACAAAATATTTATAGAGATATATAAAGATTTTTAAAAATTTGTTAAGATTTTAAGAAATTTATAGAGATTTTTAAGTGTATCAGACTTTAAGAATTCTAAGAATTATTTCATAATCTGTTTTTGATAATCAAACAAAATGCTAACAAATCATACAAATTCCATATAAAGAAATTCAAACATTAACTTTACATTTCCAAATCGCATCAATTTCCACTTCTCACCCTTACTCCCTTTCCCACAACCCCTTCACCATCCACCCACAAAATCCTAACCACAAACCCTATTAAATTAAAACTAATCCGTACCATCACCACATCTTTGCTATTAACTTATTATTATCTCTGGATCAAAGCCAGAACCATTTCTATTCCTCCCACGAATTACTGACTTATTCCTGCACCAAACGACCAATACCACCTTATTTCTGTGCCATCGATTACCAGACACTGTCCAACATGTACAAAACTGGCCAACTTTGCTCACATTCATTGTAACTAAATTTGGCTCAATTCCATCCATAGCAAGAAGGGGACGCCACTCGATGTAAATTTTACGACCAAACGTGAGCAAACAGCCACTGGTGATTGTGTCTGCTCTTGGAGGAGGTGAACAGGCCATTGAATTGTCGCCTTGTCCTATAAATCAGGTTTAGGATATAAAAAGGGGGTTATTCTTAACTTTCGCAAAGAACATGATCAACACGTTTTCTCATAAAGCCGTAGGTAGAGAAAAAAGGAATTGCTTTCTTTTCCTTCTTTTTTAATCAAACCCTGTCTTTTATGTGTTTCTGGTGCTAAAAGACAAAGCAAGATAAATATGTAAATTGCTGGGGTTCAATTTGCAGGTTCGAGGGTATAACGGAAATTATTGACGGCGGTGTCGGTGAAGGGTTTTTAAGGTAATCTCTTATCTGTAAATCACTTTTATTTTGGGATTTAGGCCTGGTGGGTGGGAATGAGGTGGAAATGGAATGAAAATGTAGTAGGGTGAGGGAATAAAGTTGAAGGTGTTTTACAGTGAGTTAGTGATGGCTTTTCGGGGTTACCGTAGATGGGAGTTTTTAAAGGCGGTGAGGGTCTATGATAATCTAGGGACTATAAGTAACAAAAATCAAATACTTCTCAGGTGTATTAAGCAAAAGTGTTATATTCTACAAAAAAGCAAATGATTATAAGAAATGCTTTTAGTAAGAAGAGTAAATACCCAATGTGCACAGATTATTTCGATTAAATTTATGTATTTAAGTCTCTTTACGTCTCAAAGTGGGAGAGGTCACTTTCAGATGTAATATTGACTTAAAAATTTTTTTAAAAAAGTTGAAATGTCATCTTTTTTACATAATGACATAAAAACGACGCTTAAATAACATTGTAATGCGACGTTGGTTTTTCGCGTCTTTTTTATGTAAAAAGTGGGACAACCTGACTTCATTTTAATGTCACGACATACATAAAAAGTACGGTATGTCAATTAGACATAATTGCGCGCGTTGGGCAATAGAGTAGAATAACACGTTGCATCAAAGAGATAAGAATTAGTCTACTGGAAACTAATGAGAAACAGAGTTGCCGTCACATGATTAAATCAAGCCCAACAAGGCGTCGATGACGGCCAATAGATAGTGGGAAATGTTTTTGACATTTTGTTAAATTAATCAAGGATTTTCGGTATATTACAATGCAATAAACAAATAACTTTACCAAGTAAGTTGCTGGTCAAAGTCATGAACTGTTTTTTAACAGTGTTCTAAGAAATGATTTTTGCTACGTTACCTTATTGTTACAATTTCTACCTTTACTTTGATATTGATACTTGTAGTGTAAACACAAATATTAACCCAGCTTTAATTGAACTAAAATATTGTTTTTACTCTTCTTGATGCATTTACATTTAACCTAAAAGAAAATACGAAAACCCCAAATCCCATCAAAGATTGAAACAAAAAATAAAGAAGTTAGAAAAGAATAAAAAAAATGATGTTATTACTTCGTCGTGTGTCGTGTATTAGTATAAGAAGCCACAAGAAGGCTAGGGATTAAAAGTATAATTCTCTTATCTTAAAGAGAGGTGCTCGTGGATATTTATTCTGGATAAATTGATGCTATATTAGGTAAATAATGAATTAATCAGCAGTAATCATAAAATCACATAAGCCATATAGTTAATCTTGTGCAAAGCACCTACTGTAAGTGTGATTAAGCGATAAACTTTCGCCACAGTTATCTTTTATTAGAGAAAATAATTTGTTATTTAGGAAAGGAATTAACTGGTTGCAATAAGCTTAACTTGTGCCATTGGGCTTATCTAGTTCCCAGAAAATGCTGCGAAGGAATGTAATAACATATTTAACTGATAAATGTTTCTGTTTACGCTCTGCGTACAGAGTAAGACTCGACATCAAAGTTATTAGTCTTTGTTATGTCATTGGTGATATGATCGATCACAATTATGGAAGAAATATTTGATATTTTGATCAAGTTTAACCACATTGCAGTTTCATGTTTACCTCATTAAAAAAGTCAATTTTCAGTTAGGCCTAAATTTCCAAGGGACATAGTGCAAACATTGATCTTGCCTTTGGTGCACAATTAAGAAGCAATTATGATGGCAGTATGTTTGGGAAAATTTTTTTTTTAAACCAAGCTACTTAAATATTTCTTAGGCAACTCCATTTTAAATTCAAGATGCTTCAACCATTTTAATAGCTTTTCTCCAGGACAAATGAAAGAAACTGTAACCTAAGTCATTCAAACTTCACTCATCAGCTTATAGCCCCTGCACTTGCTACTTGCTACTTGCTACTTGCTACTGCCTCAATGAGCATTCAGAGAAAAACATATGGTTTCAATAGTATCAAACATTCATGTGTGATCAAGCAGAAAAACTTTAGGTTTAAAGCTGGAGCATTGATCCACTTAGACTTGGAAATGGATTTGGTTGATGGGATTGGTGGATTTTATCTTTACTGTAGATACAGTACATAAGGCACATCACAAAGTAATACATCAATTGAATATTGTAGTAAATGTGATTGTGAATTGGCAGAGATTCAGGGACAAATAAAACTCAATATATAGAACTCTAAAAGGATAATGACAGAAATGTTGAAGGGAGACAAAAGGTCTTAGATGTAAAGTTTCAAGTTGTTGTGATAAGACCATAGATCACCAATGAAACAAAAACCTGGAAAAATAAAGGAATGGATAGCTTTTGGCCAACTAAGCAAAGTTGAAAGAAGAACGAGAATTTCAAATCCGGTCAAATACGGGAAAAGGGTTAAACGAGTCTCATGTTTTGCTGATTTGGTAAAAAGGAGAAAGAGAAATACTGCTTATGGTAGCCAGTGGTTACTATGGCCATATGGAACCTGTCATAAAACATTAAAATATCTCACATTTACAAATAACCACAAAATTATGAAAATTTCACAATCTTTACATATTACAACAGTCAATTTGCTTCAATAAGATATAGGGATTACCAACAAAATAAAAATCAAAGAAACGCCAAAAAGATTATTGGTTGATTTGGTAAAGCGAGGAAAAAGAATAGCCTCTGAATCAGCAAATAACTTCAAGAATCAACAACCATCAATCATCACCTGTCAGGTACACAATTCCCAAATTTTTGCTGACGTCATATTAAGGAATTTCTTATTAATTCTACCACAAGCAACTTCATTTGCAGTGTACTTTTGGTGGAATCCACAAGAATAATATTAATTCACCAACGGAAGTTCTCGAAGCTTGACAATCGTCTTGGAACTGCCCATTTGTCTTCTTGTAGCAAACCTTCAACACATAACCATTCAAACTTTATTCATATTTCACATCATATTTAACACTGTAAAATACCATTTCTACATTTCCATATCTTTAATGGCCCAGGAGATATGAATTTTTCAACCATTGGAACCTCCATTGCATGTTAAGCTGCCCATATAGTCTTCAGTAAAATCTCTTAATGTCTTTCGAACCATTAACCAACTGCAAACAGTTTCATTTAAAAGTGAAAAAAAAACCATGAAAATAAAATAAATCTCAAATGATTAAGTCATAATAACTCTTTGCATGAAAAATTGCTTTTCCTCACCGAAAGAAAACAAGCGAAAGAAGATAAATCCTCTTTTTAATTAGCTGAAAACTGAATAAATTAAGTGTCACCAACTTCTTATTAACTTTTGACCTTGTCTCATATTTTAAGCCACACATGGCACTTCTTGACTTTCTACCTCACTTAATCCTTCCACGCTTTAATAACCATTTATAATGATGGAATTGGATTATGGGATTTTTATTCGACTAAAAATCAAATGCTTCGACGACTAAACGCGATTACAAAGTAAACTCCATTAGTTTGCGACCACAGAGACAAACTACACACTTCTTAATTGGAGAAGTGCTCAATGATGCAAAGATGGTTTGTCACCTTTTGCTGCAGGTCGATTTGTTACTGGTGTGGAAACACGGGGTTGGGGCATTTGCTCACTAGATGGCACTGTCACCTTTTAAGCCCTGCCTTAATGGTATCAAAATATTTGGCCTGAATCGATCGAAGAAAGTAAAGGAAATCTATGTGTAAATATTGAATTATTGGTGATTAGAATAAGTGGGGCTTAAGGTCGTCAGAGATTACTGTAGTGATATTAACCAGAACTGCTGGGCGCCCAGGGCAGCGCAGAAAATGGCGCCCCCCTGCCAAATTTTGATCACCTTTGTGTTTTTTTATTTTGTTTCTTTTTAGTAAAAAAGTAAAAAAAAAAAAAAAAAAAAAAGGTCACAGCACCTTCTTTTGCGCCCCCTTCAAGTGGCGCCCAGGGCACGTGCCATGGCTGCCATACCCTAGTTACGCCACTGCAGAACTGTCATAGTATAATAAAAGTTGAAAGTTTGAAATTAAAAATGTAGGTTAAGTTTAATTGAAATGTAGATAGATTATTAATATGCTTGCTTTTTAAAATTATGTATTAATTATGAATGTTATTTATTTTAAGATGTTTTCAATGTTTTTATAAGCTCCCATACTCGAGTTTCACTTTTTCCCCGCGAGTGGCGCTTTTTAACCCCATCGAAAATTAAACTGAAATGTTTATGCATTTATAATTACTTTATTTATAATTTCTATCAAGTGGTTAATAATAATAAAACATATTTCTTATTTATATTCTTAATTATAAACTTACCCATAATCCATCGGCATCCGTTATTCCGCCATGTTGGATTCGAGAAATGAAGAGATCGGTAAGTTGTTGTATCAAAAATGTTTAATTTAATACATTATTCACGCTTTAATCCCTCTATAAGACGAAATGGCTTTGAATCATGACTAATTAAAGCAAAAAACAAATACTAACACAAACAAAACTTCATCTTTTGTTTGTTATTTTGACTTTTATCTCATTACCGTAGAGAAACGCATTCCATTAAATTCACACGATTTAAGACGAAATGATTTTTTTTATGCAAATGTAATTAGCACTTATTAAATTTCAACCTGTAATTTGATTACAAAGTCAAAAATCAAATTACCCTTTTTATCAAATGTGTTTTGCAAACAAAAAATAGAGAAATTTGATTAATTTACCTACTTAGACGTAATTCAATCATTTTTTCACTTACCGTAATTTGTTTTTATCATTTCACCTCTAAGTGATCTTAAAAACTTTAAAACCAACAGTTTAAGCTGTTTGAGTTATTGGTCAAATTGAAAAATGTTTGTGTTGTTGCTCGAAAACTGCAACAGTTTCAGAAAATGAAGGATCTTTCAATCTAATATTTCTTTTTTCTCTTCACAGTTTAAAGATGAAGAATCAAAGCATCAATAATAATTGAAGAAGATAAAACTGTTAAGTTTATTTATCTAAACTGAATTAATCAAATTACTGAATGCACATAATTCCATATCAAAATGAAAGATAAATACAGATGAATTCTTCAATATTGAATTCAGAGGTAAGTGAGTTTAAAAATCTGTTTTATTTTATTTTTTATTTATTTTGCCTTAAATTTAAAAATTCATATTAGCATCTGTTCCCAGTTAGCTTGATTTTTGGTTGATTTAGGTTAAGTACAATACCGTACCGAATACCCAAATGTGGTATTGGCAAAAAATTTATCATTGATACAGGTAAAATTATAACTACTTTAAGTCATACAATTATGACGTCATCAGGTTTTAGACTAAACCATTAGTAAACTACATTTATTTCTTAAAATATAATTTAATGTTGTGTTTTTTGGTATCGATACTTCATCATACCAAATACATCCTTCGTAACTTTAAACTGCAATTTATTTCTGGCAATGATAACTATCGATCCCCAACACATCACTTGTAGTTCAGCGCTTGAAGCTTTACAGGACTCAGCAAATCTTGAGTGTCCAATAAGAACTTTGGACTGGTGAAATTACAAGTTCAATATCACGGTTAGCTTGCTAATGCGAAACACAAACTTCTTGTTATACCAATAGGGGCTTTAAACATACAGTAGGTACATATACTATAGAAATAATTGATTTTTGACCACTGGGTGTGAATAACATCAAGAGCTTCAGTAAAGGTATTAATTTTTTTTACATAAAAGCGTTTTGAAATGTCTTAAGGTAAATCAATTTCTTATTCAACTAAAGTTTGTTGATGTTGGCTGTTTATTTTAGAATAAGATGTTTGAAGTGTTAACTTGAGAGTTGAAGTGCAGTGCAAATTAATCATTAAGCCTGCATGGTATAGAATTAGGTTTGCAATATTTACCACTCAAGATGCATCTGGGAATACGGTACCTTAAAATCTCTAACTTTGAAAACATAGATGTGAAATTTGTAAAATTTATTAATTGAAATTGTGAGTGAGTTTTAGTTAGATTCATAAAAAAAGTAAATTTTAAAAAGGTTAATGAATTTATAAATTTTATTATTTTTATTAAGATAATGCTTTTACTTAGTACTTACCAACTGTCTTCAAATAAAAGCTCAAATTTGAATGTAAATTACAGACAATTAGAATGTCATTTGAGTTTTCTAAAACTTGGGAATTTTCCAAACAAAATATTGTCTCAACTAACAAACAAATAGTTGATTAATTATTAGAATACTAGCAAGCAGTTCGTGCCACACGGGCTTTTTGCTAAGTTTGCTGTGTTTTTTATATACATGGCACCCCTCCCTCACCCCACATTATCCGCCCCCGTTCTCCCTTCCACATTCCGCGCACCACACACCCCCACTCCCACTCCACACCCCACCCCTGTCTTTATCCACACTCTCACCTCTCACTCTTCGCCCACACTCATCTTCACTCTCACACTCACAAGGTGGAAACAAACACCACTGCAACAATGGCTTACTTTCACTGTAGTCATATCCGTGACAAAAGTAGGAAACAAAAGATTTTTCACTCTTTCTAATATCAAAAAATTAAGTCAGACAATATTGTAATCAACAGTCTAGAGTTGTGAACAGTTTTTAATTTATTTTTAACCCTAGCTGTGAGTAATTCAAACTATCAAGGTAAAATGTAGTCTTAATTGCTGGATGAAAAACAAGCTTTTATCAAGAGAATAGGTGGTAATGAGAGCAGTAAAGGAGAAAATACACCCATGCAAGTGATTACACCATTCAACTTGGTCGACCTCAACTAATCACACTGCAATAATTTGCAGTTGCAACTGACAATTATCAAGTTTACTTCCTGTGATTTACCTCAGTTCTCTTATCTTTTTAATGCAAATGTTTTGAAGATGGAAAAATTGGTTGAATTAAGTAATTGAAACTCACCTTTGCCACTGTAAATCACAAGGTGCATTAAAAGCTAAGAGCAAAGAAAATTGTTTTTGCACTGTGGAATATTTCTTAAGTGGATTATACTGTGTGGAGACTGTGTCTATAATTCTTTAGTTAGTAAGTTTAGCCTTCAACCCACAAGTCACTTTAAGCCACAATCTCACAAGTGAAGTAAACCACACTCAAATCTAAATTTTAACTGAGCATGCTTCAGCATTAATTTTGCAACAGATGTTGTCAGTGGAAACATGACTTTTGTTTGCGAAAGATGTAAACTAGTCATTAACCCTTAAGTTCCTTAGGGTACTTGCTTTACATAATTTTGCTTTGGATTCTGTAACAAATGTCTCATGGTTTATATCTTTTTAACTCTAGCCAGGTGAGACAAGCATAAACAATATTGCAAAAAAAAAAAAAAAAAAAAAAAACAGCAAGTAAATTTGTTATTCAAAACTGAAGCTTGTGATATTTGCCACATCAGGTTGTTTACATAAAGTTTATTGAGTTGAAACATGAATTGCTTGCAAAGTATTTAGCTGGGTTACTCAATTACATTTAAATTTTTCAAAAAGTCACTTTAGCTTTATCTTTTTAAAAAGACAATAGGTGTGTTCAATTTTGTTAAGGTACATAAGGAAAACTTAGCTTAAGTTAAGGCAAATAAGTGTAAGAAAAATCACTTAAGATTGAACACTCTTCAAGGTTAAGTGACTTATTTTCCTAAAAACTGGCTGTCACAAAGTGCAGGTGACCTAGATTAAGCTAACAAGTAAGTCACACGCTTAAGGCAAATAAGAGACCCCTAGTGTCCCTTATGGTTAAGTGACTTTGTTTTAATGAAATTGAACGCATCTACTTTTTTAAAAAAATTTAAAAAGACAAAAAGTGACTCTTTAGCCTTAAGATTGAGCGCAACTCGTGTAATGTCATTTAGACATAAAAAGTACGTCTTTTATTTGCCAAGTGCCATTGGGAATTTGTCTCTTAATACTGAATTTAAACAGGATTCCTAGTGGGTTACCACTTGAAAACAAATGAAATAACAAAATCTCTTCCAGCAGGCAATGCAGTCTCAATTAAGCACAAAAGTCCTTCTGATTAAAAGCAAATTCATGTTGAAAGCATTCATTAGCTCAAGTTTTATTGGGCAAGAAAAGAAAAAAATATTTACTGTTCTTGACCTCTTGAGCTACAGCTTGAATTACAGTCTATTCACATAATAAGAAAATAACTCAAGAAAGGCAATAAATTTTTGAATTAATTATCTGGAAATTTGTATTTTCTTATGAGTTCAAATCTTGACTTCTCTCAATTCATCATCATCAAATTTCACCTGGAATTTAATTTTTAATTATCAAATCTTAGAAAAATTAAACTATGTAAAGTTGGAATTAATAAGTTAATTTTTAAATGAATATTTTATTCCATGTAGAATGTTGTGCTGCATTTAAATGCTAATTTGATAATTTATTATAATAATTATGTTTCATCACGGTGTGACTACAACATGTGCTTTCTGGGAGATTGATGTTGAGGATTTGCAACTTAGTTAATCTCACATTCAAAGCTTTATAATGTTTTTGACAGAATTTAAATCTTATTTTTTTTTAACTATTAATTTTTAAAAAGAAGTGACAATGATTTTTATGTGAATTAATGTTATTACTGCAATTCACTTGAAGAATTTCTTCCTCTTAGAAGAAATCTTTCTGTAGTCAAAAGGTTGTAAAATTCTTGAATAATGAAAGAAAAAGCTATTTAAAGGAGAGCTTTCATTCATAAGTTTTTAATATGGGTTTTTTAAAGGGATTTGTGCCAATTGATGTGGCAACGCTGGCAACTTCTATGATAAAAGGAAGTTGAATTTAGCTTTTTATTTAAAATGTTATTTAGGGCTAGAATTTAATTTAATAATAATTTATAAGAGATATTTTAATTATTAATTTGATGCTTTAGGGAATTGTGAAAGTGGAGACTTAAGTTCTAAGTTATTATTGTAGAGTTTTTTTTATGTATTGATTTTTTTTAACTTAAAGTCAACATTTTATTTCTTAGAAATTCCATAAAATCTATTTTGTTGATGATAAAGTTTCAAATGAGTTTAAAGTTTTTGTACTATGAATCAAATGATTATAACAAGAATGGATAAAATAGAGGGTGATTACAAAAGAAATCTACGGTAGTTTCAATATTGTATTACCTCAAAACTATTGTAGATATTGACATTTAAACACATTGGTTTGTAGAGAAACTCAAGAAGTTTTTCTTGCCTATGCAAAGATAACGTCGGCCATCATGTGACCGACAAGCCAAAATAGCTGTAAATGCTGTTGAGAAGGCATTTTGTGTGCTGGAATTGGGCAAAACAAATTCTGTTTCTCGTTGGTTACCATGAAGCTCAGATTTAACCCTACGTGACTTTCTTGTGGGGATTCATCAAAGACAACATTTTTGTTCCACCACTTCCAGCTGATTTACGTGACCTGAGACAAAGAATCACTAGTGCAATTGCTGAAGGTACCGAGTAACATGCTGATGCGAGTTTGGGACGAATTCAAGTTTTGCTTTGATATCTGCCATGTGACTCAGGGTGCACACATCTTTAATTACTTGTAAAAAAGACTTTTGAGTTTCTCTACAAACTCATGTAAAGTAAATGTCAATATCTACAATAGTTTTGATGTAACACACTGTTGAAACTGTATATTTCTTTTGTGGTCATCCTGTGCATAGAATGATCAGCTTATAATAATAATTTTTTCTTAAGTGCCTTAACTCTAAGGAACACTTTGGGTCTCTTATTTGTCTTAAGCATGTGGCTTAGCTTACTTAAGGCAACCTGTGCTTTGGGACAGTCAGTTTTGGGGAACTAAGTCACTTAACTTTGGTTTTCTTTTATATATCTTAACGAATTGAACGCTGTTTGTAATTTATAATTACTAATTTTTAAAGCAAAAACAAGTGAAAACAAATTTTGATTGTTGTGGTTGAGGTTTGCGTTTAATGAAAATAATTGTCTATGTGAAAAATTCATCTTAATTAGACACCTTAAAAATTAAAAGCAGGAGAAAAAGTGGGTCAAAGCATAGCTTTAAGCAACAAGGAAAAGAGCTGCACAAAGTATTGACAAAACAATGAAATTTATTGATTTGTTCCACTCTGTTAAAACAAAATACAATGGCATGTTCCCAAGGTCATATAACCTAAACTTGAATCAGTCACTTCATATTACAAAAGTTCAGTATTGATTTTTGGCAGTTTGTAGCATTTTATCTAACACAACTAGAGATGCATCTTCAAGTTGCAAATTATCTCTGCAATATTTGTAGAAAGTTTGTAATGTGTGAAAGTAAATGGGAATGGAATTAATAATCTTCAGACTATTAACGTAATATGCGCCTTATCATCTGACAAATAAAACTCTAAAGTTTAGAGTTTTATTTGTCAGATGATAAGGCGCATAACTTCAATGACTTGAGTATTTTGTCAGTTTAGAGTCTAAACTGACAAAATACTCAAACGTCATTGGAGTTTGAGTGATAAATCTATTGTATTTGGTATTCCTGTACAATTTATTTACAAAAATTGCTTTCTCCTACCGGTACCTTATAAAATTTGAGTGCAGTGTCATCATTGTTTACCACTTTCTTTAAAAAAAGCACAGAATTAAATGTGTTCAATTTTATTAGCCAAGGTACCAAATGATTACATTGTTTAAGTCACTTCCTAAGGCAAATAAGTGACTTGTGTTTTTTCTAGTTCAAACATTTAAGCAGAAGTCACTTTATATAACTTTATTCAGTTAAGGTTTTTGCCATAACCAAAGTGTAAGAAAGAAAGGTGAGGATACGAATCTACCGGGTGTGGCTAAACTTAGGACCAGTTCTCAATTCTGTCACTTAGGGGGACGCCAGGTTGTGTGTAGGGCACATTTCCAATGTTTTTTTCTAATTAAATTGCAAACATTGTGCGTCCTAATCACATCATTAGCTTTTGAAACAAGTAATATTAAAAAAAAAAAAATTAGTTAATCTTTGTTTAAAATTTGCCTTAGCTGCACGAAGCGCCACTCTTAAGTGACAGAATTGAGAACTAACGCCTGAGTTTTACCACAAAAATAAGCGTACGCCTATGGGAGTTTTCTCACCTTTCTTTCTTACACCGTGGATATAACATAATCAATCAATATATTTTTTTAAACTGTTGTACTGTATAACTTTAATTAGAATTTTTTTCAATTTCCAGCTGCCTTTAATTAGAAGCTGTAATTGGCAAACTTGCACTACTCACTTAAAATAATGGGATCAATTTGTTTCTAATATCCTGTGGCTTACACCTATTAATTTGCAAATTGACACAAAAAGTAACTAAAAGATGTCTTCAGAATGAAAAAATTTACAGCCAGAATGATGTTCATGGTTGTAAACCTGTTTGTAAGGTTTCACACCAAAGTGGTAAAATTGTTAATTAAAATATATATATACAGTTCAGTCGAACTCCGTTATAACAAAGCTCAAGGGTCCGGAAAATTCGTTTGTTATAACGAGGATTTCGTTATATTGAGACGAAATAATACATGATTGACATAGATGGGGATTTGAAAATTGTTCGTTATAACGCGGATTTCGTTATAACGAGATTCGACTGTAGTTAAAACTAATGGAACAATTCTGCAATTATTCTAAAACAAATACATTTAAAGTAATCATTGAACACACATGGCTAAAATTCATTACATTTTGCTTACCTAACAACATTTCTCCATCTCTAACTACCACCAATAGCAATAAATGGAAATCAATCTCAAGGATTACAGTAGCTTTGCCAATCTAATTAATAAAATCCTTTCAAACATCATAATCTACTGTTATCACCCCATGACATAACTAAGCGTGAGATTACTACATGCATCAGCACCACCTGGTGCTGAACTGGTACATTCTCTTTATCTTTGATTTATTTGGCATCACTTCTCTTTAAGCAAACAGAAATAAATAACCAGCAAAGTTGTAATTGGTGCAAAGCAGGAGCGCTTTTTCTCAATTTGGAAGTTATCGAGCCCGATATTTACCTTTGATTAGTTTTACTGGAGCAATTTTGCCTCTGGAGACTTTCGCTTCATCCGATTGTCAGTCGAAGCACTTTTTCCACACTGTTTGCCCTGTTTATCTTTTTTCTCATCCTTGTTTAATGACAACTCACTCTCCACCTGGGAAATGTTCGTCGTCGCCCCGAGAGGAGACGAACAAAGTGTGGAAATTCACCATCACTACCCAGAAAGCATTGGGAATTTAATTGCACACATATTTAAGCTTAATAACAATAAAGGGGACATGATATTCTAAAAAGAAGGTTTTTTTTTTTTATTATTTTGCACTCTGCAAACAGTGGGAGAGCGGTACTCAATGAACTTGCTGTAATCTCCTGGTTTAGTTTTGTTTTGTTTTTGTCACTGCAGGGAAACATAACTGAAGGCTGGAAAATTAAGTAAAGTAGAAGTGCTGGATTTAATTAATGCAAAGATTTTCTGAGATTGTTTGTGGGGATGCTCTAATAAAATAAATGTGTAAATTAGTTGCAAAAGTGAGTATTTGTTTTGGACATGGTAGGAGTCAAATATTGGCATTCTTTCTTGATTGGTTTTTACTAATTTTAACGTGTCTGAAAATCATTTGGCGACGAGTAGATTCATATTTAATAATAAACCAGTTCAGTTCACTTCATCTTTAAATGTTTGGGTTTTTTTACTGCTAGATGAAGGCATTTTTTGTACAGATTTATTTTCTGGCATCATCTATTTTCAAGGTTTTATGTTACAAATAAGTTTACTGTAAAATGGTAGCTTAAACTCATTGTCTTGAAATTGCATTTTATGTTTTTCTAGTTGAGAATCTGCTTGGCAGTCTTCAGTCAGTGTTGTCAACAATAGAAGCTGCCCATTGTAGCATGAATTGCCTGCAATGCACATCTAGTAATTTGAGATGGAACATTGCAGGTAAGACCCATTTACACTGCAATGTGGATCTAGATCCACATTCACAAGTCAGTGTAAACTCAAATTCAATTCATGGATCTAGATCCAAACATGATTAGAACTTGATTAAAATCTTGAACTCAATCCATTTCTGCATCTTCCTGTGGGTAATTTTTCTACACACAGGAAGATGTTATGAATAAAATATTGGATTGGATGGAATGCTTAATATGAACACTAGCCAAATGAAAACTCGATTTAATCCTGATTTAATTTTCTTTGTTCTCTCAGATCTAGATTCTGTTTCTGCTTGGCTGAGATGAATGAAAGAAGAGAAAATCCGACTTAACTTTTTTAGGTTTAAAGAATAGGTATTATCAAAGAAGACAAGAGATGAGGCATGTCTTAACTTTTTCAGAACAAGATGTAGTGTAACAAATGACAATACAGAAAGTTTAGTTACAATCATGTGTTATAACATACAGATTTATAGTCGACAATGTTAAGAGTTAAATATATGAAAGGGTAATAAACTTATATATCTCGAACAAGATGGCGTTGCAAGTCGCAACAGATCCATTTAGATCTAGATGAGCAGTGTGAACAAGATATCTAGGCACATATCGCTTGTCAACATAGCGACAAATGATAAGCCAATGGCTTTTCACAACATTTTAACCCTACTAAATTAATGTTTACAATGAGTGGATTCATTATTAACGATAAGCCAGTTTAGGTCACTTGACTTTTAAATAATTTTTTTTTTCTTTTGAAATTAAAAATTTAAACTAAATCAATTATCTCAGTCAAACCCAATGGCACGTTCAACTTTCACACCTTCAATATCCATCACAACAAGCAACAACCATCACACGCACAACACGTCCCATCTTTGCAACCCTTAATCTCATTCCAGGTTAAACATAATCATCATTTACACTAAATTTATACAGCTTTAATGGTGGCAGCAAGTGGCAACATTTTCTTTAATTTTTCTCATTAGAAACAGCAAAAACTTTAATTAACTGTCACACCAACTCACTGTCAACACTGTCACTCTTTTAACCCCTGGTGTCAAAAAGATACACTGTGCAAAGCAGTGAAGTGTCACTTGCTGTAGCTCTGGGTCAGAGATTGGAGAAGATGAGACAAGAAAACAATCATGTTTTTTACAGTTTTTTTTTCTATTGGCAGTAAAGTTTAATGGACTTTAACTCAGTAGAAAACCATTTGTTCAAAGTAATTTTCAGACCTCTACACACAGATCTGCTTCTTTAAGAATCTATAATTCAATCACTGGCTTTTGAGGTTTTGTAATCTTATGGTTGCTTCAATGGCTGAAGTTGTAGTAGATAAAAAAATTTGTAGTTGGGATTTTTCTCCAGCTGTTATTGAGAGATTTTCCTTTTTTATATTTTTTGCAATACCAATAGATAAAAAAATGAATTTCTTGTGTGGTTTTGACAGATTTGATTTGGTTATTCGTCGGCGAAAAGATAGAAAAGCCAAAGATTGCTGATGAAACATTTAAAATGAATTTTTCAAGTGTTATTGAAGTAAGACAATATGACTCAGGTAATTTATTTCTTTAAATTCTCTTGGTGGAGAATATTGATCTATTTTGCCACCATGTGGTTCTGTTTACAGAGATTTGTATAAATTATTAATTATGAACTTCAGGGTAAATGCAATTAGATTCAGATGTGATATTCATTGCATTATTATCTGACCTTGTGGGGTTAAATATCAAGGTCATGTGCACTTGCTTTGAGGCTGCACTAGGAAATAAATGGCAACATAGTGATCTTTGGCCTGCAATTAGTTTCTATCAACATTTAGAGTGTGTCTGGGTGTTGCTTTAAAATAAATACATAACATTTAAATAATTAATTTGTAAATTAATATTAATATACCGGTATATGAAATATTAAATAAAGTATATTAATATTAATAAATTAATTTAATTGCAATTTTTTATTTCACTGGTGATATTTGAGGAAGAGTTAAAGAAATCTTCAACAAGTCAATTGGCTTAAATAATTAATTGGCTTAAATAAAAAAAGAGCAGAGTTCTTGTAAATCACTTACCTATTTATGCTAAATAATTTTTAGTATAATTTTATTTCAGTTTAAAATAATTCATTTCATAATCAGTTGCAAAGTTCAAGTTATATCTTATCAATCGTTAATATTTAAGATTAGACAGCAGTGCTGAATTAATAATTATAGAGAACAGTCACTTTATTTGTGTAAGTAGAAGTTTATTATTATTGAATCATTGCAAAGAATTACTTTTATTATATTTTTCTGAAAATTTTATGGGAGTAAAATTCTCATTAAAATTACTCTACACAAAATATTAAAAGTAATTGCTAATCTTATCAATAATTTTTTTATGGAGATGTTGAAATATTTCCAAATGTAAATTATTTTTTACAGGATTAAATACCAAATGGAAAACCGCGCAATTGAAGAATTTAAGAGAAAGATCCAAAGTACAGTATTTCAATTTTTTAAAAATTTATTGATATTATGAATAATTAAGTAAATATTATTATTGTTGTTATTGTAGGTGATCCAAACCTAACTCCTCCAATGGATAATGAATTTCTACTTAGGTTTCTACGAGCTCGTAAATTTAATGTTGATAGGTCACTGCAACTGCTACAACGTTACCAAGGTTTACGAAAAGATTACAAAGAATTATACAAAAACTATAGTCCTTTGTCGTCAAAGTGGATGGCTTCTTGGGAATTGAATAATATGACTTTATTAGAAGAGCGTGATCCAAATGGATGCTGTATATTTGCAGTGCGACTAGGTAATGTCAAAGATGACACCTGGCAATATAGATTGCTGAAGTGAATCTAGATTTGAAATTAAATGTAAACACAAGTTGATTTTTTAAATCTAGATTGTTTTGTCAATTTACGTAACTTGATTCGTAAATAGCGCCAAACCAAATTGAAATAATTCATACAACAAAAACTTTTGTTGTAATATAAGGCTGCTAAAAGTTAGAGATTTGTTTCTCACTTCTTGCCCGCATCGGACAAATTTTTAGTTTTGCAGCATTTTGTATTGTTTTTTTTTTTTTGCATGTGAAGTTTGTGTCAACTGTTTTTGTTATAAAAAATTAGTTAAGTGTTGCCCGCCCACGTCATTTTTTCCTGCTGAGATGCTGAGAAACAAATTAATTATTTTTAGCAGCTTAACAGGGTTCTGATACAAGGAAAACTCGTTATATCTGCATTGGTTTAACAGTTTAACTCTATCTCATTCACGTTACAGATACAGATCAAAATGGAGCTAGATTTACCAGAATGGAGAAAATTGAGTTAAAGTTAAATCAAGTTATAATTCGGTTTGTGTTCAGATTGAACACTGTCTAATTAAAGGTTTTTATCATAACACCTTCCAGTGTGTAATGAAAGTACAGTCTACCTGCAGGAAAGTGTATGATTGGTTTGAGAACTTGGTTCATGAAGAATCAAGTTTCAATTAAGTTTGGATCTAGATCTGTGAATTGTTTAGATAAATTGTTAGATAAATTAAGTGCAGAACAAAGAAAACACACATTTAAGACATATAATGCTGTAACAATAGCATTGATTTCTTTTATTAAGGTATTTGGAGACCCACTTTGCTGCCAATAGAAGATACCTTTATACCATTTCAATTGGCATTAGAAGTTGCAATTGAAGATCCTGCTGTACAAACAAATGGGATTATATTTATAATTGATTTAAAGGGCTTTAGTTTCTTTCACACAAGTTCCTTCAATGTGCAAGGAATTAAAAGAATTCTTTCAGTTCTTCAGGTGAGAAAGTGCTTCATTTATAAGCTTGTAAGCAATATTCATTAATTGCAGGGCAGCTTTCCTGCAAAGTACAAGGCACTGCATTTTACAAATGAAAACTTTTTCTTTAAATTGGTTTACATGGTTGTTTCACCACTATTAACTAAGAAAATGAGAACTAGGGTAATTAAATAATGGACTGTATTTTTTTATTTATTTTAATATATAAATATTTTCAGTTTTATTTCCATGGGAAAAAGATGGAATCATTGCACAAATATGTGGATCCAAGCATACTACCTAAAGAATTTGGGGGTTTGCAACCACCATTGGATAATACATCCTTCATGAACAAATTGGTTATGCTTAATAAGAAGATTCTTACCATGAATCAGCATTTCATGTGATACATTCATGAAGATGTTTTAATGGACTTTACGAGAATTTGAAGCATTTTTTTTTTTACTTTAAAAAATAATTAATGTTTTCATAAATAATTTAGGTATTTTGTCTTCAATGTCAGTACTGTACACTCATTTTAACCCGGAATCAGTTAATTGTGATAATATTATCTTTCAAAACAAAGTCTAGAAGTTGGACAGATTGTAATGCTATGCAGGTAGCACTCGCTGTCTGATAAAATAATTTATCCCAGTGTAAATAAATATTGTTGAGTTTTTCATGTTTAATTATGAGCTACTGTATAGAAAATGTAGAAGTGATAAGTAGATATAATAAAATTTCACTACTTTGCAGATAAAGATAAGTTAAATTTCTAATTACTTTTGATTGGTTAAAAACAATGCCTGAAGCAATGCAACAATAAAAATTTGTTGGTATGGTTTAAAAATAACGTAATATTGAGGTAGTTAAAATGTCAAGTTACAAAATTCTACCTCTTCAGGTAGTTACTACATGGCCAGACGTATTGTTAATTTTTAATAAAAATTTGAAGTTTAGCATGAGCCAAAGTATTATCTCAAATGCAAGTGAAAAAGTTGAATATTGAATTCAATTTTCTTGTAACCAAAAGAACAATTAAGAAAATTACTTCTTAATTTTGTACAGTGATAAGTGGTGTCAGTTACACTGTCAAGGTGGAGATTGTCGGCAACTGTTACGAGCAGCTCTAGATTAAAATTGATCAGTAAAATTACGCCCTTTAATTAAAGCTGAGAAGAACGACCTTTCTAGCATCTATCCTCCATTCTGAGACGGTCAAAGTACTTTTCATCCCTTTTCTCATCAAATCTCTTTTAATTAACTTCCATCAACCTTCGTACTCAGCCAACGATCAAGAGCAGTCGATTTAGCCATTGGGTCAATGAAACCATTCAAGACTTAAAGTGAATTTTTGTCAAAGGAAAAGCATTTACATCAACATCTTAAAGGTCTTGACTTTACTGGTTAAAATATGAATACAGTCGAACCCCATTATAACGAACCCGTTTTTAATGAAAACCCACATATAACGAATCCATTTGAAATCCACATCAATCGTGTACTAATTTGTCTCGATATAACGAAAACCCGTTATACCAAACGAATTTTTCAGTCCCTTGAACTTCGTTATAACTGGGTTCGACTGTTATTAAGAACGCAATTTCGAAATTTTCGTAACTGAAAGTTCGTTATAGCGAAACTTATCCGAAAATGTCTAATACGTGACGTAATAAACGTCGTTTTAATGTTATCCGATTACGAAAATATTTAATAATCGTTAACATAATGTTTAGTTTGTAATTTCGTACTCACATTTTTGTCGTTTTTTGTTATTAATGGCGTCCAAACCAAATTCAAATAACTTTAACAGAAAATTTCGTTATTTTAGAGAAAACTTGATATAACTTAACAAGCAATTTCGTTATAATGGAGATTTATTGCAACAAAAACTCCTTATACCGAACGACTTTTTCTGTCTCTTGAGTTTCGTCGTAATGGGGTTCAACTGTACATCCAAAACGTAAAGTAAGGGTTGTTATTTTAGCTAAATTAATATTAAAAATAACCATCTTTACGTTTTATTATTTATATGAAAATTTTGAGATTGATTTAAGATATTTGATTACAAAACTAAAAATATCACCAATAATGTGATATGATACCCATTACTTTATTTTAATTAATTTTATTTGCAATTTTGCAAACATCTGTCATCAGGATATGACTAACTCATACCATATAACTTCACAAACAGTTCAGTACTTGATTGAACAATTTCTTGGCATTATTTTAGATGAAATTTCTAGTAGATTATAGGCATCTTTTCATCAAATTTCAAAAACTGAATTTTGATTATTTTCATTTTAATAAGATGAATCCAATCAGCTGTAGTTTTTGAAGATTGGTTCAACTGTTTGGAAACTACTTCACAAAGATGAAGGTTTTATCAAATTCAACATCAAATGAGTTTTATGACAACTGAATGATCTGGATCAATCAGTACACAAAGAAACTACTTAGAATTATTTAGAAAATTAAAGTTATTTTATTATTTTTATAAAATGCAGTGAAACGTAAATCTCGTTATAACTTCAAAAAAGTTTCCAGACATACAAATTGTGTATTAATTTACTCGGTTATAACGTAACAAATTGTTGGGTTCCTTCAGTTACGTTATAAATGGGTTCCACAGTATTCCAAGTTTTAAATCCTAAGGTACAAATCCATCTTTTTTTAAATTTAAATCTATCACACTCAACTGCAACTGTCACCACTTGGAGTTTTCAAATAAATATCCCATTTGATAACTTTAACAACCTAAAAGTAATGGCTAGATAAATCTAGCTAATCAAATTGCACACAAATAAACTTTGAAGTAGCAAAGATGGATGTTTGCCTTCACCAACACCAGATGACGCCTGTCACAAGCCAAGAAGCTGCAAAGTGAAGCTTCCTTTAGATTTACACACCTAGCTGCACTCTCTTTAAGAAGATAAAATATAGTGTTACATTAATTTTTTTGCTATCAGTTGAAAGCAACTTGCATGCCTCTGCACACAAAGAAACTTTTTGCAATTCCAAAATGCACCACTTTTTTTTTCACTTAAATTCACATGTGGAATGTGCTTTGAAATTCTTCCACTCTTTTTAAGTGGGATTTGTATTTATTTATTCATGTAAATATCATTTCTGTTTTTCTTTGTAGTTTGCATAATGATATGCAGAAAAAAATTTCTTTAGTCATAAAGAGCAAGAAAAACAATGATAATGGAAATAATAAGGAAATTTCTAATGTCACTAATTAATCATAAAACTAAATCCTATTATTTTTTTTTTGTCTGGTTATTATGTTCTTGCAGCTTTTCAAGAAATTTTAATTTCCTTTACTGATTTATTTAATTAATTCATATTTTGTTGTTTTTTTATAATGCTACTGAATAACTTTTATAATAAGTTTTCTCTGTATTTGAAGGTATACATTTGCTTTAGTCAAGCACAATAATTCTAACATCTCTTTTTCTATGTTCCTTTGTTTTTTTGGTTTTCGTGCCTAACGTAACCTTAACATTAGGTTTAAGTGGTTTAGCTAAATAATCCCTGGTAGCTTAAGGCTTAGTTGGCCACTAGGATATAGATAACTGTGGCTGGCTTATGGGTCCGTTTTTGTAGGGATAAACAGTTTCCCCCTGTGTAGTGTACAGTAGTAACTAGAGTCTAGATTCACAAAGGTATTGTTAGATAACAATGTTATTACTCTAACTTCACCATAATACTTCACCAGGAAAATACATGGTATAGAATGTGTAGTGTTTATTATTATTACTATCCACTGTTTCAGATATCCATTGGACGACTACTGTATTTTAAAGTTGTTTAAGCTACAGGTCGAACCTCGTTTTAACGAACTTCAAGGGACCGAAAAATTGATTCGTTATAACGAAAATTTGTTATATCGAGACCAATTAGTACACGATTGACATAAACAGGACTTTGAAATAGTTCGTTATAACGAGGTTCGACCTGTATTTTTTTATATCTTAATTTACCAATAATTTTGTTATGTTTCTATTTAAATAAATTTTATTTAGATTAACTCTGTATTTTTTGCAGTGAGCAATTCATAATTGAATATCAACCGTTTATTAATGGATGAGCGGTTAAGGGTGGCACGGTTAATCGTTACACATTTAAATCAAATTTGCATTTACAAGTCCCAACTCCCATTTACTACATGAAAACTTAAAAGGGAAGTCATTCGGTCAGCTGTGAGCAACTTGTCACTTTCGCAGGTTTATCGAGCGTTGTTTTTCGCTCACTTCACTGCCAAACAATTTTTAAAGGGTAGCTGAAGTTGTTGACTGATAAAAATATGTAAAAATAATCTAAATTTTACATTTATAGTTAAAATTAATTTAATGTTCTATGAACATAATAAACATTTTATTAATATTAATAAAAGGGGGCTTTCCTGCATCTTTACATTAAAGTGATAGTGTCACGAAAAATCTTTTTTTCCAAATTTTGGTGAAAGTCAAATCTTCATCTTGAAATATTTTTTTTTATGTTATAAATTTTTGTTTAAAAATTTTGGCGAGAAAAACAAAATTTAAACAGGTTTGAGAAGTCGTGCCGACATAATGGGAAGGTGGGATTTAATTCTTACTTAACTTTCCCCTAACGCTTTCTGTTGTTACATTTTTAAGTAGACTTTCGTTTCAAACCAAACGACCAATCAACTTAGAAATTTTAAATAAATTTTTGCAGAAAATTAAATTCCATGAATTAAACATTACATTTTTTTACATGTTTCTTCACATAAATTAAAATAAAAATTATGACACTATCACTTTTAAGAGAAATTAATTATGAATTTAGTGTTGAAATATTGAAATACAAATGGGACCAGATGGTTATTTTTATTTGAAAAATGTATCAGTGTAAGAAACCTGAAGCGTGATACTTTAAGAGATTGAGAAGACTAGTAACTTTCCTTTGTTACATCAGTGCCAATGGTGACAGAGTACATCCCAAGAGCACCAACAAAAAATGCATAAAGGAGTGGTAATGGAGTCAGGCACTGAGAAAGAAGAACAAAAGTGTGGATGGGTTATAAATATTTGATTACACTTCGTCTTTATAATAAAATATCAATTTAATCTTATAAAAGTATATATTGGATAAAGTAAGGTGAACATTGCAATGTTATTAAAGGTAAATGATATTCTTTTTAATTAAATATAAATGAAGTTAATAAGTAATTTTGAAATTAATGTATTTTTTAAAATACAAATTATACTCTCGAATACAGACGCTGTGCTAAAAAGACGGTGCTTTTACAGAAGATGCACTTCTGTTTGAATGTGGTACAGATCAAACCTCGTTTTAACGAACTTTCCAGGGAATGAAATATGGTTTGTTAATTTTGAAATTTCGTTAAAGTTTGTTAGAGCAAAATTTTGACAAAAATTTTATTATAACGAATATTTATGCTGACAATATAGCACATGATATGGAGTGTTTAGTGGCATCATTGTTAGTAATACAGGTAACATTGAGAAATGGTTGCTTCAAAAGCGTGACGTGGCTATTTTTAGTCGGAAATGTTTGTTACATTGAGGGAAAATGTGCATCTCTGGTTAAAAATATTGTTTGCAGTAGTGAAATTACATTATAACGAAATTTGCCCTAACGGAGTTTGACCTGTATAAATATTTATATTTTAATATTAATTAATTATATACCTAAAAACTTTAATTTAATTAAAGCAGATAACGCTTCCCTGCATAACTCCTCTAGGTCTTTTTTCTTTTCGTTCGTTTTAGTCTTATTTTACCTATGAATATTTTTGTTTTTCAGAATAATTCATCTTCCCAGTATACTTTTAATGCTATACCTTTTTGGAGACAAGTAAATGTATTGGAAAATAAAATTTATATATTCAATATAAGTCTGTGCTGCAAGATCTTGAAGTATTGAATTTTTTAAAAAGTGCTTTGGAACATGGAAATCTTTTCAGAAAAGATTCAGGGACTTTATAGAATAGACTGTCCTTAAAAACAACTTGTAAATATATTATAATTTCTCTACATATAAACAAACTGAAAATAACTAACCACTAATAGAGATGGCTTTGAAGGGCATTAATTGACACGTGACATTAAATGCTACATGATCTGACTTTACACCTTTAATTTGCATAAAACTCTTGTTCAAATGTAACAGTTCTGTCATTACATACAAATAACATATTTTATCACTATCTCATGATCATGTGTGATGTATTGATCAAAATCAGTTTATGTTAACTGATAATGATTGCTTTTAGTCTAGAGGGCAGCACTAGCTTGTAAAGTAACTGTTTTCGCAAGGTATCAGCATCAATGGGATTTGGTATCCAAGGTTACATTACCTGGTTGATTGAATTGTTTGAATATTTCCTCGAGTGGTGTTTTTCTTTAGCATTTACTGATTTCAAAACACAAATATTTGATAAGAGTTGTCATGGAAATGAATAATGAGTAACATGGGAATCAAGGTAAGTTAGTGAAAAAACGCAAACAGATTAAAGCAACACTGGTAAGTGTAAAAAGAGTTAAATTAAATGTTATTTAGGAATTTATTAATTTCTCTCAAGTTTATCTTAATCTTAACCCATGCAGTGCTACTTTTATAAGAGTTTTGGTAGTACAGAAAGCGAAACATTTTAATCTTCCCTAATTATACCAATAACAGCCTAACTAAAACTTCTCTTAAAATTTTAAGGAGCACAAATTAGTCACAGGTATAACTTTATTAATAAATTTTTTAACATCAAAATTGGCTAAAACATATGTAAGAATGTGCACAAAATCTAAAAGGAAAAAAAAAGACATTTTAAAATGAAAATAAAATTATATTCAAGTTGTGATGTATTTATTTTCTAAGCAAGTTGGTAATTGCAGGATTATTAACATTACTGAATTTTAAAATTTAATTCATAAGAATAAATTTATTAGCTAGTTTTTGGACATCACAAAACTCTTATAATTACCGTACTTATAAAAAATTATTTTTGTTTGCAAACTAAATTTTGTTAGAATTGTATTTCGTTTAGTATATCGTTAAATTGTTACTTGGACGTTATCGTAATAACGTTTACATACGTAACATTCATGCCAAACCTACTGTACGTAAGAAGATGGCGCACCTGTATTTTTGTGTAAACATAAAACCGCCAATTAAACTTTACGTGAACCCTGACCTTCACACATGTCATTTCGTATCCACAACCATCAAATTTTAACGATAGTTCAAAGAAAATTCATTCATTTTTGTTTTAAATTTAACAGTATTTACTGTACACAACTTTTGCACTTTATACCTTAAATTGATGTTTCTATAGCTTAAAACCTGCAAAAACATTAGAAAAGTGGTGTATATTAACTTGCTAATATAAATAAAAATTTTATTATAAATTTAATATATAATACTGTATCAAACAACATTATTTTTCACATCTGGAGTTTATAGTTGTATAGTACTTAATAGTACATTAAAGTGCCACAAATTAACATAAACTAATAAAAATATAATATTTTATTACCTGAGTAATATCTATTAAATTTTTTATAAAAAGTAAATGCAAATCTATAAATGCATGAATAAAATTTCAAAATACATAATATCCATAAATAATGAATCAGGATATAAAAAATATGCAATCAGCCAGTTTTTCCTAGTTTCTACTTGTACAACTCAGCACAAATGACCCAGACAAAGATTACTTCTTACTATTTACCAAAAAGGTGTAAATAAATAAAGTAAATATATTTTTTCCATTTGCCTTCCAAGAAAGATGAATCATAAAAAAATAGTAATTTTTTTCAATTTTTTGACACAACATTGCATAAGAAGGCAAGTTCTATTATAACAGGTCACTGCCCACATTTTCTTCTGTTTATTGTTTATTTGTCTACAATGTCATGGAATAATTATCTTTTTTCCTTTCCCACCAGCAAAAAATATTTTCATAAATTTTCCAAAATAAAGTTATTTTGTAATATGTTTGCTTTCGTTAACGAAAAGCCGTAAACTACATTTATTTACATTATTAGTATAATTATAATTTTACATCATAAATTGTGAATTATGGGTATTTTAGTTTACAGTTCTTAGATTTTTTTTTTGAATATTAAAATTTTAAGAATTCCTTAAGGAAATTGATGTTTATTTATAGGTGTTGAATTCAAGGACAAAACAACAGATACATTAAATGACAGTCATTAAAGCAAATTCAAGGATAAATTTATAAGTTAATAATGTGTGACAATCAGTATGATAAAGAATGGAGAAGTTGGCAACTGGATAAGTCAGGTTTACCACTTACTCTTTTCTCATTGGTTGAGAGAAGGAAGATAAAAAAATTTCAGGGAGAAAATGATGTTGGTGTTAGAAAGCAATTTGCTCCAACATGAAGTGGTTGTTTGTCACACTCTTCTTCCTTTTCCAGCAGTCTTTGGCTTTTGGTGAGAATATTTCATGTTTATAATTGTTTTTCTCTTTTTAATTTTTATTTTTGTTTGGTTTGTTTTAGTGTATGTTAAACATGACATTGAGTGGAGTTATCATGGACAAACAGGTAAGAATTTATTGTTGAGTGGTTAAAGGAATTTTTACTAGATTTTCAGTTTTAATGATTTTAAATAATTAAATTTTTACAAATATTTTATATTTTGCTATCAGGTAATGACTACCATAAATTTGTAACTTTTAAAATTTATGAAAAAAATTGCCCTCAAGTTTAAATTTGATTGTGCATTTAGTAATAACTTAAGTTGTCTCAAAACATGGAATGTCAATAACTCTTTCCAGACTGTCTTGTTAGCAAACTTACATATTCAATAATTCACGTTATTATTTTTTTATAAAGGCAAAAAGTAATTTCAAATTTTATCATTTGTTTAAAAAATTGTAAGGTATCAATTATTGATATTTTTCCCCTTTATAACTAATCCTGTGTTAAGTTTGAATGGCTTTTCCTAATTACTCTAAATTCCTTTAGACAAAGTAAATGCTTAAAGGGGATGAAATAGTTAATTTGGTGTTCCTACTTTAAATGCACAAGATTATATGGCAAAAACTCAAAATTTACTAGAATTTTAAATTCATGATCAAAGTGATATCAGACTTTGATTCGAGTGATTTCTAGTGATCGGAACTGGTTAGTTCGATTCGTTCCATTTTAATCGAGAAAATTTCTCATTTGCATAAAATGTGCTGAGTTAAATGAAACAAAAAAAAAAACCTTTTCGAGTCTTTGTCTTTATATAATAATATATGTTAATTTATAGGACCAGAGCATTGGTGCTCTCTTGGATTTGACAAGTGCTGTGGACATTCACAATCACCACTGGACTTCCGTTTTGGAGAGCACGACATAACATTGCGATACGATCAACAATTTAATTTTATACAGTATGATGTCCCCTTGCAGAATGTTTTCGTGCAGAACACCGGTCACACAGGTATTGTCCAAAACCAATTATTATGGATAATTATACAAATAGATATGAAATTATTACCAATTGACATTTAGTTTCACAAGATTAAGAAATCAGATACACATTTTCCTTATGGATAATGGTTTCATAATGTCTTTAATATTTTACTTGAAGATTGGCACTTAAATGTTTTGTGGCAATTTTATAGGCCACAATGGAAAGATAATTAGATTTTGGTGTTGATGTTCAGTCAAAACTGGTCATAACCAAAATGTTGACCCACTTTTATTAAAATGGTGACACAGAAAACTTCTTTTATTCCAGTTATGTTAAAGATTACTGATCCAACAGTGACACCAAAAGTATCCGGTGGCCTTTTGAACAGAACTTATGTCTTTGATCATTTTCATTTTCACTGGGGTTCATCAGATGTTGTTGGATGTGAACACACTATCGAAGGACACCGTTATCCGTTAGAGGTTTGAGTTCATTTACCCTTGTTAGTGAAATAATATGATTATTGTCTTAATATTATTTTCTCTAGATGCACATTGTTCATTACGCTGAAGAATTCAATAATCTAACTGATGCCATAGATTCAAATGGAACTGATGCACTTATAGTAATTTCAATTCTTTTTAATGTGAGTTATATAACTTGTTTATATTATTTTAATAATAGTTGGGCTTTACTGCACATTAAAAAGAATGTCATTTGTTTGCGTCGTGGTCATTTGGTTGCCAATTGTTTCCGGAAGTTCCAATTGTGCTCTGTTTGTAAAAGGAAGCATCACAAATTGCTTTTAATAAATTTTTTATTTAAAACAATTTAAAATTCATTTTAAAAATTTAAATTTTTTATATCATGTATATTTATGGGACTTAACTTTGCGTGATAGAATCGTCCGCGATGAATATTCGATATTCCCTGACTGAAGATGCATAATTTTCTACTAGAAGCACAAATGTTGCATGAATTTATTGAATTTATTATAATTTTGCTTTTTGAATATAGTTGATATTCTTCTATTCATTGCATTAATACATTCATTCCAATTTTCTTATTTTAGATCGAAGCTTTCAATAACTCAAAGTTGTCGCTAATCACCAATAACTTGAAGTCGATTCGATATCGCGACGAAATAATTAAACTAAAAACATACATTCAACTCGATGATTTTCTTCCGCAAGACACAACTCAATTTTTTCGTTATAAGGGTTCTCTGACTACACCAGCTTGCAACGAAGTTGTAGTGTGGAGTGTGTTTGGGGTACCATCTTTCGTCTCAAAAGACCAGGTATAACTTCACTGTAAAACTCAATTTTTTATCAATTTAAAAAAAAATTTAATTGTAGTTAAAGCAATTTCGCCGGATTCTCGCATCTGGGAAAAGTGATGAAAGACCTTTAGAAATGGTTGACAATTTCCGTCCAACTCAACGACTAAATGGCCGTGAAATTGACATTTTCTCTGAATGGTAATAACTGCCAAAGTACCAATTCATCTTAAAATGAATAAAATATTTTGTTTGTTTGTTTGTCAATTTAACATTAATTATGTAATACGTTTTAACAACTACAGTCGAACCCTATTATAATCAACCAGCTTACACAACAAAAACCCGTTATAACAAAAACCTGGATATTACAAATATAATTTTTAAAATTTTCGTAAATGGAAGTTTGATCAAACAAGATTTGCAGAAACTTGCCATCACTTGAAACAATATTTGTCGTATTAATAATGTTAATCTGACTACGAATTTACGTAATGAACGTTAACACTATGTTTAATTCGTTATTTCATAGTCACACTTTTTGTTGTTTCATTGCTATTAAATAGTGCCCTAACCAAATTGAGAAACTGGTTACGACAAAAAAGTTTGTTATATCATAGTAAACTCGATATAACGAGCAATTTGGTTATAACTGGGATCTGATACAACGCATTATATATAAAAAAAAAAAAAATTTTGTTTTAGAGGTTTGACTAATGAAGTAATGTTTTGTGCCTTTAAGCAGCACAAGTCTAAATTTAACTGTTTAGAAGTTTTAATTTTCTACTGGCATGATTATTGCACTTATTTAAGATGTAATTAGTTTATAAAAGTGTTACAACACAAACATGAGGTTGTAAAATTAGAATGGTAACATTAGTGTGGAATGCACGTGTTGAGAAACGTTGTGTGAAACGTTTCATTTAAAAGCAAAATTCTTTGTGGGAGGATAATGGAGATTTTTCTAAAGATGGCAGCTAAAGTAACTTTTTATTAACTTTATTGTTCAAATGTAATTAAGTAGAATTTACATTTATTTAAATTTTAAAATGCGTCAATTCAAGTTTTGTAATACTATGACGTCAGTAATGACGTCAACTGGCTGCTAGCCATTTTTCATTTCCGGCAAATGCGACTCGGTTTATTATGTTGTAAGTCACAAATAAACTTAAATTCCGTCATTTTATATGTTAATTCTATAAAAATTTGAATTTATTACTTAAAGATTTTGAATCATTTTGTATCAAAATTATTTAATTTTAACTCATATATTGTATGATATTTTTGATTTCAAATTGTTGATTTATTTTTGGTTCAAGTAAGCCTAAATCTGTGTTTATACATCATCAAGTTTCACTACTAAAATTCATTTATAAGTAGCATTTATTGCTTAAAAAATCTAATCTAACATTACATTTAATTAACTAAAGTCATAACTACAATTATGAAACTCCTCCAAAAATTCTGACGATATCAGCTCTTCATAGGGCAACACACCTTCAACTTGCATTTCATCCCTAACCTGTAACACAAATCACGTTAATGATTAACTCATACTAAAACACAATTGGTTAGATACACACCTCTTCGGCTTTTCGAAGAATCCGAATCAAGTTAAGACCAATTAGCTTCTTCAGGTCTTGTTCAGTCCAGCCTCTATCAATCAACTCATTAATGAGATTTGGATATTTAGAGACATCTTCTAATCCTTTTGGAAGCCTGAAATGAAGTTTCAGAGAATTTCTTCAATTACTGAATAGCATTGACGAAAAGCCGATTATTTTAGCTATTTAACATAATTACAACAAAGAACAATTGTTCCAATAAATGTTGTATTTACCTATTTACTCCATCAAAATCTCCACCTAAGCCAACATGATCAATACCTGCCATTTGCCTGATGTAATCAATATGATCTGTACAATTTAAAAAACAAAACAAATTTATTAGAATCAATTAACTGTTGGGTTAGTTCAAGCAGATTATTTAATTAAATAATTTATAAATCCAGTAATAGTAGTAGTAGATTTGAAGTGGTGAATTAAGCATGGCTTCAATTTAAATTATTTTTGAATATTTATGTGATTTTTCTATGACTTCTTCAGTTTATTTACTTATTGGCTTTGCACTAAGACTTTAACCTCATATTTAATTATAACTCACCTGCCACTTGGGAAATGTTGGCGGTGTCACTGCAAGAGATGTAGAAGTTATAGAAATTAACCATGACAATGCCATCATTTTGAGCCTGAATGAAATAAAAAGATATGATTTATAAATGAATAGTGGTGATAACTTTGATAGGTGTTAGTTTTTATTAGTGTATTTCGAAAGTTTTAGTGTAGAGAAAATTTCTGACAATTTCAATGCAAAACAAGTTATAATATGTTAGAGTAATATTAAACATCCGCTTACTACTCTTTCCAAGATAGGATCGCGCACATTACGAGTACTATTGCACAGTTTATAAGCGGATGAATGACTGAAGATAACTGGTGCACGGGAAGTATCCAAGGCATCAACCATAGTCGCCATGGAAACATGAGCAAGGTCGACTAGCATCCCCAACCGGTTCATTTCCTTCACCACCAGCTATAATAGAAAAATGTATTAAACTAACCAAAATTTTTTTTTTGTCTGTTTTAATATTGAAACTTTACTTTGCCGAACGCGCTGAGTCCCGGATGTTCGGATGATGGTTCTTTATCTTCAATATTGGACTCAGCCCTGAAAGAATGTAATTAAAAGTAGAGATATGTTACAAGTCAGTTACCGTTATGAAAAAAATTCTAGTGTTAAAAAAATTATTTTTTAAAGAAATTCACTTGAAAACAATATGTCAAAGCAACTTGAAAAAACTAATTATTAAAATTAGTGCACTATTGCTAACGCTAAGATTTTAAAAACTTTGTTCGCTTTTAGTGAAATTTTTTAGATCTACTTGTTCCTTTTCTCCCTTGACCAACAAGAGGCTGATGCGCTATTAGAGACCCACGTTTAATTAAACTAAATTTAACCATAATGACATTTTACCATGTGGTTTTCTAATTGGCTGTTGTTTGCAGTTACAGTGGAAACCGCGAGTAACGTACTCGCTTATAGTGTAAACCCTGTCATGACGTAACTTTTTTTTCCGGCTAATGTGTTATAGTTGTAAGCACATAATCGGATATAGTGTAAACTCGGTTATAACGTCATTTTCAAGCCTGTCTCTAGAGAAACGTTATAAACGAGTTCTAATGTAGTTTGTATGGATCAGTGTTGCTAATAATAAAAGCTACCCCTTATAACATAAGTTGCCTGCAATACATCTAAATTTTTAATGGAAGCATTGCAGGTAATTCATGCTACAAGGGGCAGCTAAATTTAGTAGCTTCAGCATAAGCTAGATTCAAAATGCAATTTTCACATGACAAAACTGAAACTGGCTTTCTGCAGTCATTTTATTTAAAATGTAATGGATCAAGTAATTATTTAACTATGTTAAATTTACATTGAGTCATTGATCAATAAACCAGTTTTGGTCAGATGACCTTTAATTTTTTCTGACAATCAATATAAAAGCACTTACCATGGAGTATGACAGTTGTGTGTAAGAGTCATATACCTTACACCCAACTCATAGAAAACCCTTAACACTGCCAAACTGTTTCCTATTGAGTGACCACCCTCAATGCCAATCATACTTGAGATAAGGCCTTCACTGAATGCTTGGGTTATACCTGAAGGAGAAAACACATTAAAAATACGTTTAATTGAATTTCCACTTTCCTTTTAACAACAAAATATTGATGTTTATTTTGGACTATTTGTGCATTTCCTAATTGATTTTTTTAAGTTTAATTTGACAAAATAAATATTTTCATTGCAAAATACAATTATAATGGTCAGTAAAAATTGTGCCCTCTGACAGCTGTTTTTAAAACTACATTTCCAGCTGTTTTAAAATCTAGGTGGAGAGCCAAAAGCACATTGGATGGCAGCATTGAAATAGATACAGTTGCACATTTTTAGTACGGTATATTATCTATTCTTATTATTACTAATTGAAGATGTACAATATACTTTTATGATAAATTAAATACCTTGTGAAGATGTAACAAATTTGAACTGCTCCGGATATTTGTTGGTAAAGCGCTTAATGACATCGATCTGCTCCAATGTCAGCTGAACTGCATTCAGATGCTGAGCATCACAAGGCACATATGCTGCCCAAAACTGTAAACAAATTATTTTATCATCAAATATGAGTTGTGGTTTCCTCAGTGCAATTTGTGTCTCAAAAATCAATATTTCTACTCATCTCTTGTCTGACAAAAGCTGAAAGGAATATTGATGGAAAAAAGTTTAAAGTTTTTGACATTTTTAATAATGGGTTGTTGTTTAATTAAATGCAGAAATGCCTAGGTACTATTCTTTTCTAGGTAAGGTCTTTCGGTCTTATCTTTCGTTATATTGAATTTAATTAACTCTAATTAACCTTGCTCTCTACGTGTTTGCAGCAATTCTATTTTGCTTAAGAGTCAATGAAACTAATTTTAGATTAGTCTTGTTGGTATTGATTTTTAGCCTGAAGTATAAAAGGTTGAAATATGGAATAAATTAATAAATGTCATTTTATAAAATATCATAGCCAATTAGATAGTGATGTTGAAGACAGCTATTTTAAATTCCTCAATATTTAACATGTACAATTTTAATTAATTGATTAAATATAATAGCAGTTTAGTTGATTTATAATACAGTAATTAGTTTGCTTTTGACATTATTTTATTGAATTTATCATAAATAGTACCACTTCACCAGGGTATCAACAAAATGCCTTAAGTGGACTCGAGGGTCAAAAATTCAAAATTATTGAAAACGAGGTTTGTGAATAATCTTCTATACCGTAAGCAATATTCATTTATCAACTCAAAAACAGTAGAAGCCAATTGGGTTTTCAACTTAACTTTTAGTTCTGTTATTTTAAATTGTTTTTGATTTTATTATTATTGGCATTTCTGTTGCAATAGTTTAGTGTCATTTTGAATTTTCTTGTGTTTGAGCTATTTCGACTGTCTTGACTTATTTTGAATTTTATATTATTTTTTGGTATTTTATGTTTTGTGACAAGTCTTGTATAAGCCCAGAGAAGCTGCTGACAACCTTAATCATCATTTCTTTCTTCTTTTCTTTCGATGCACATGAATTAGCTAGTATGACGTAATGTTCAAAAACTTTTGCTTGCAAGTTAGTGGAGTCATAGCATTAACAGTCATTTAACATTTAAACGCACAACTTATTAAACTTTTCAAACTTTTCAAACTTTTTAAACTTTTTAAACTTTTTAAACTTTAAAATCAGAACTTCAAACCAAACTTTTTTTACTCTAATTCTCCTTCTAGTTCGAACAAGCAAAAGATGTTTTTAAATTTTTTCAGATTTGAAAATAATGTATACCGTATAAAAAAAAAATAAAATAAAATAAAAAAATCATTGAAATTGATGATTCATTTCATACTTACCTGTGCACCAATTTGACCTTTTCTGAGACTATCAATATCAGTATGCGACCATGGTGAGTTGTGCCACTTCGGTTCTTGTCGAAGACTTTTCAAGTCCACATTTGCTAATTTATTTTGCTCCAACACTCTTAGATTCCAAGGCCAATCATTATGTCTGTGTTAGAAGTGAGAAAAGAAAATATTATTTGCTATTAAATTAAGATCAGACTGTAATGTGTCTGTTTGCTCACACTTGTAGGGAAATAAAACCTTAATGCAATTAACTCCAAGAAAACAGTTAAAGTGTAATAAAAAGATATACTAGTAAACATGAACACAAATTGTCAGTCCAAATAAAACTAAAGTAGATGTTTTCTTAGAATTAGATATGGCATTCTTACAGCTCAGTAATTTTTCATTCACTGTAACTATTTATGTCAAAACCACAAACAGAAAAATGTGTAAAAGCCTTGAGATGGAGCCACAAAATAAGATGAAAGCTGCAGTAGGATACTGGTAAATAATTGATTATGAGAGTCTGTAGTTTAGTTATCTTTATACACTCAGCTAGTGTTCTAGCACACTTCGACTTTTTGTTTGTAAGTAGATTGTATAGATTGTGGATCTGAGAAATGGCACGTACAGCAAATTTAAAAAAAAATAAAAGATTTTTTTCTAATTTTTTAAAAATGGGAAGCAAACTTAAAGTTTATATAAAAAGAGACTGAAGATTTTAGAGTTTGCAGCAGACATTTTTTCCTTATAACTGTGGAATCGCTCAAACTCAACTGAATATGTGTGCAGCTTTTACCACTACCTCAATAATGCAAACTTGAATTCAATTATCTCTCATTGAGCGTTGACAAAAATAATTTTAAGAAATAATATAATTCAGTATCACTATTGTTTTGTATTAATTTTGGGTGATTTTATTACTCTTAAGTCGGGAAGCTCTCCTTGTTAGCTCCCATTACATATCTTAAAGTGATAGTGTCATGAATTGTTTTTTAAATTTTATATGAAAAAGATTGTTAAAAAATGGATAGTTTAATTCATGTAATTTTTTTTTTTTTTTTTTTTTTGCAGAAATTGATTTAAAATGTTGAAGCTAAATGTTGAAGCTAAATGTTCGTTTGATTTGAAAAGAAAGTTTTATCCTATCTCTTTAAAAGAAGACATTTCAACAAAAAAACTTTACGAGTCTTTTACATTTTGGTGAAAATTCGACTTTCCCTAAAATTTGAAAAAAAAAAATTTGTGACACAATCACTTTAAAGACGATTACAGCTCATAATAATTGAAAACTCACAAATATAAATTAGAACAATAGTCTTACCATCTAAAATTCTTTACACTTTACACTAAATTATAAAATGATGTAGCCAATTAGGTAATTGAATACTGTAATATTTGATACATCAATATACAGTTTTTTACTCCATCTCAGAAATTCAAGTACCAGCACACATCACACAATGAAAGTAAAACAACAATAATAACAACAATTCTTACCCATCTATCAAAGGAACTTCAGTTAGAATTTGGTTGGCTAACGGTAACAAAGGTGCTTCGAAGGTCATCGAAGGCTCTAACGGTGAATTTTCAAATTGACTACTAGCAATGCCATCAGTAGTTGAAGAGCGACTTTCCTCACTTCCATAACCAACTGACACTCCAACACCAACACTGATGACGCACGCAGCAATGAATATCACTAGGCTTATCATTCTCCAATGCCCCAAAATCCAACTTGTGCCTTTTCTATATTCACTTTTTTTTACTTGATTGTAGCTGTCTGTCTGGGAGTCTGGTGATAATCTGCCTAGTGTGAAATCCATAGATGGATCCAAGGAATGTACTACTCCACATTGGTTCAGAATATGGGGGCGGTTGAATTGGAGTTGTAGAGGAAGTGGCAAACTGAAATGGCAATTTTTAAATTACTGTACCGTAGTCATCATAAGACCTCTTTGTAAGGATTTTGAAATGAGACTAATTTATAAGTATAAAAATTGTTATTGTAGAAGTTGCAAGAAATTGACTGAGCATGTGTGTTGGGGTCATTAGTACATTATTTCATGTCATGTAGAAAGATGAGTTTATACATACAGGGAAAGTGATAAATTTTCAGTATAAACAGTTTCCTTCTTTTACTCTGTCAATTGCACTTGTACTTTGTGAGATAAGGTCAATTTATATCAGTTAACAATAAGTTATCATTGACAAGGACAATTTACTTGTGAAATGATTTTGCCATTGATTTTTAAAGCTGCACAGTTATTATAGAGACTTTGTGCACTTGAAACGTTAAAAGATAAACATGCAAACACAGTAAGTATAAACTTATAGATGCTTTTGAATGTCTGTTTGTTTACTTCAAGCAATATTTAGATACAATCTTAACATTGCTCTTTATGTTCTTACTAGCAAAAAGCCCACGCTACATGGGCTTTTTGCTAGTGTTTGTTGGCTTTTTTATAGCACATCCCACCCCTCATCTATGTCTACACCCCACACCCTCACCCCTGACCCCCACTTGATTTTTTTTAATTGGTTACCGTATCTATAATTTAACTAACATATTACCATTGGCAAAAATAGACGAAATACCCAAACCAGAGCGCAATAGGCCACCCACACACCCACACCCTTCCATAACCTCCCATTCCCACACTCCACACCCCAACCCTCGTCTACTTCCACACCTACTGTACCTATAAATTCTCTCTTCATTGCATCGCCATTTGCATTTACTCTCTCCAACAAACAAACAAACAAACAACCAAAATCCCCAACAAACGGAGACAAAAGATCCTCGCTGTCGTAGCTCTCTTATTATATAGATGTGTTATACCAAATGAATAGACTTTAAGAATGGGCGACTGCGTTTACGGTACTTCTTGAATGAATCTGTCATTTTGTTCTTGACCTATACAGATTCTGTGAGCAAAGTGTCTATTTTTCCAAAATGGAAGTTTGTATTATTATTTTATGTAATTATTGCAGCTAGAAATATTTCTGTCTTTGATGGGATTTAAAGTTTTCATTTTTTTATATATATATTTTTTTTTTAGTCTATGTCTCTATGGCGTCTTAAAACTTAGATTCTTCAATGAAAGCTTCTTTGCTTTTGTAATCTCAAGATCAGACTTGGGAGAGCTCAAAAAGTCTGTCTTGTGATAAACTTGTCAACTCAAAAGCGATTGGAAAAAAATTCAGTCGTGAACTTGATTTTTATCCATAAACTTGCAGCTTTATAACTTTTGTAGACTAAACATAATGGGAATCTACCAAGTTTCTCTCGACACTCGATTTGTCACAAAACATTAACATATCTCACATACACAAATAACTACAAAATTATGAAAATTACACAATTTTAAAATACTATACACAAACCAAAATTATTACACAATCTTTAAATATTATACACAATTAATTTGCTCCACTAAGATGGAGGACCACCAACAAAGCTAAAAACAAAGAAAAGTCAAGAAACGCCAACAAAAATGAAACAAAGAACCCCAAATTCTATCAAAAGCAGAAACAGAAAATGAAGAATTGAGGAAAGAAGAAAAGCTAAGAAACACTAACGGAAATGAAACAAAGAACAAAGAACACAAAGAACCCCAAATTCTATCGAAAGCAGAAACAGAAAATGAAGAAGGAAAGAAGAGAAAAGATAATCAGTAGTCCCTATTGGCTCCACTACAAGCACGCCCACTCGCGGTGTACTAATGAAAGAAATCACCAGACATAACCCTTTCCCACCAAATTCAGAAAGTTGATATTTATCAATGAATTTATATTTTGCAACAACAATCTTGTGTCTTACACCAATAATCTTTCATTGGTAACCACACACCTTCGACACAAAATTGCTGAAACTGCAATGTCAAGTATATAAAATACTCACGTGGGAAGGGAATCGGTGCTCCCAGTCCAACTGTCGTTCGGAGATATACAACGATGCGATGACAAAGCATGACTTGTTTCCCACGGTCCAACTTCAGTGGTGTCTGGAGTCCACTCCCAAGACAGTTGAGAAACACCATTTCTTTGATGAGAATGGGATGCTGCGCTGCTGACCTGGACAGCTGGCGTTGCTAGGCAACGGGATGCTATTTTCCCGTGTGCCACTGTGACGGAGAGTTAGAGCTAGATGACAGCTCTATGCCGGTGCACAAACTTGGTGAATGCTGCTTTCAGCGCCCTCTTTATTGATTCACGGTGCTTCTTGTTGTCATGGGAATTCTATTTACACTCAATTTATTATGAAGTTATGATAAATTGAGTTTCTCCAAAAGCATCGTAAAGTTGGATGAAGTGTTACACTTTTCACTTTTAAAGTCGTATAACTCGAAAAATAGTTAATGTAGAAATTTGGAAAATTTTTTATGTTCTGTTTTCTTGTATTAAGCTATATCTCAAGATTTTAAAATTTATTGCCAAAATGTTTTGTGGTACAGTATATGAAGAAATTTTTTTTAACCCATAAAATTAACAGGAAGTAATTTTAATAAACATTAAAGCCAGGTCAATAGATGTCAGCAGTAACAGTAGATTAATATGAAACATGTGGTTGTGATAAATAAAGCTACAAATTTTGGTTAAATAATAAAGTTTTTATTATAACTTTCAAATATCACCAAGAATGGACTGCACTTTAAAAACTTATTTCTATTTCCTAATCAGATGAGAATTTATTTATTCAGTTAAATTATGTATACTAAGTGTGTTTAATGATAATTGGCATGAAATGATTGTTTTACAACTATTTCAGATAAAACTCATATAAAAATAACAAATAGACACGCAAAAAGTTTAAATTTTAAATTCAATTTTAAACTTCCAACTTTTTGTTTTGAATTAATATCGTCAGATGTCGGCACTAGCAAAACAAGACGCACTTTCGCGCCCTCTGGAGACGAAAACGCGAAACACCGGAATTCATCTCAAGCAATCATGGCGGTCGGCAAAAATAAGGGTCTGTCCAAAAGTGGCAAGAAGGGAATGAAAAAGAAGATGTAAGTATGAATTATGTGTGTAAAAAACAAAACCGAGACATTAAGTTTCACATTTTATCGATTTTTATGAAATTTGAAGGAAATTTAGTGGGGAGAAATCGATTTATTGTCTCGGGAGTTGCCACATGTGCTCCGATAACGTTTTAAACCTTTTTTTTTTTTCTTTTTATTATTTTAGTGTTGATCCGTTTACAAGAAAGGATTGGTACGATATCAAAGCACCGTCGACTTTTACGAATCGACAAGTTGGGAAAACTTTAGTCAATCGAACACAAGGAACCAGTAATAATTTCATTTATTTTTAAAGTTTTCGTTTTGTTGTCTATTTGTAGATGCGAAAATGTTGAATTTCTTAAAATATTGAAGATTTAGTTGACTGTTTCGTGTTTTTTTGTGAATTTTGAGTGTTTATTCGTCAGATTTCAGTGAAATTTTGAAATTATTCTGCAATTTTTGTTGTTTTATGACTAAAAATCGATGAAATGTACACAAAAAGTGACAAAAATAATGAAAAATACTCAAATTCAATCAAATTTACACATGAATTAATAAGTCGTTGGTTAATGAGTGCATTTTTTGAATTTTTAGGAATTTATTTCGCCAAATTTATAAAATATTTATTTAAAACAAAAACAAAAAAAACTTTTAAAAATTGTTTAAAACTCAAAAAATCTTTAATTTTTGAGAAATTAATTATTTTCGCCATCAGATGTCTTTACATTGCATTTAAACACCACTTAAACCACTAACTATCATTCCAGGAATCGCTTCTGAGGGATTAAAAGGCCGCGTCTTCGAGGTCTCGTTGGCTGACCTCCAAAACGACGAAATCGCGTACAGAAAATTCAGATTAATCGCCGAAGACGTCCAAGGTCGAAATGTGTTGACCAACTTTCACGGCATGGACTTGACCACCGACAAGTTGCGATCGATGGTCAAGAAATGGCAGGTGCGAATTTTAATTCAAAAATTCAAACTTTTGTTTAAAAAAAAAAAATTTAAAATTATTTTTAGACATTAATCGAAGCGAATGTCGACGTGAAAACCACCGATGGTTATCTACTGCGCATGTTCTGCATCGGATTCACTAAGAAATGGCCGCATCAAGCGAAGAAAACTTGCTATGCTCAGCATACCCAAGTGCGCATGATCAGAAAGAAGATGGTCGAGATGATGACGCAGGAAGTGACGTCAAATGATCTAAAAGGACTCGTTAATAAATTGTAATTATAAAAAATAATATAAAAATTTTTTTATTTATATATTTATTTTTTTATTTTATAAATATAGGATTCCTGATAGTATTGGGAAGGATATAGAGAAGAAGTGTCAAGGGATTTATCCATTGCACGATGTTTACATCAGAAAAGTGAAGGTTTTGAAGAAGCCCAAGTTCGATCGTAAGGAATTTGAAATTATAAAAGTGATAAATTTTGAAAAATGTTTAAAAATTTATTTATTTGTCTGTTTAGTTGGGAAGTTGCTCGAGTTGCACGGTGACGGCGGTGGAAGTGGAAAAGTGGCTTCTGGATCCGAGGAAACTGGCGTCAAGATTGATCGTCCCGAAGGTTACGAACCACCGGTTCAAGCATCGGTGTAACGGTTTTTAAATCGAAATAAACAAAAATTGAAAAGTTAAAAAAAAATTTTCAACTGATTGATCGATATCACTTTATATTCGATTTATCGATTACTTTAGTGCAGTTAGTGATACAATTGCCACTAATACCAAGTAGTTAAAAAACGAAATTTTAATTAAGGCTAAGTTTACACACGTAGTTGCAGTAGTAAACAGACATAAGAATTAGGTAGGTAGTAACTGTAGAAAATGCTACGTTTACTTATTACGTCAACTGCGTGAGTAAAATAGTGTCAATTTCTCGATCTAACTTGACGGAAATTATGCAATAATAGTGTAAATCTAGATTTATACCAGTTTAAACACTATAGGTACAAATAACAAATGAATTCATCTACAGTACAGATGAAATGTACCATATTCACGTACACTGAGATTTCTGATTTCGAAATTGCCAGAAATCATGTAAATCACAACAAATCATGCTAAACATATTAGAAAATCACTAAAAATCATTAAATTTTTTTTTATGAAATATAGCATTTGCTTTAGTAAATTGTCAAGATATTTTACACAAATATTTTGGTATAAAATTTAATTCAAAATAAAGTATAAACTTACTTATAATCATTAAATTTCAAATTTAATTAAATTTTATTAAAATATTAGTGGTTTCAAATTAGAAAAAAAAATCACAATGAATTACGTAATTGCGTGATTTCTAAATCAGTATTCTATTTTACCAAATGTCATGTCTCGTTTTGACTATCATTATAGCTGCATTAATTAGTAGCAGAAATGAATAAATTAACCAGAAGATAAACATTTGTTAACTCCATACATTAAGTGCTCTGCATGGTGCTGTAGACTAGCGAGAGAAACAGAAATCTTTACCTTCATATGGCTGCTGCAAAAACATCAATCCCAACACAGTAAAATTAGTGTCACAATTGGCTGAATTATGTTTTACGCAGGACTCGTGATAATTATGAAAATGGCATATGGAAACTTAAACAATCACATTGAGTGTACTCAACTTCTGTTTTGCAAAATTCAGTTCTGCATTCTGACACCTGTGGCGCTAACCCCCAATATAGAATTGAGATCATGGCAGTCTGTGACTTTTGTTTTAACACCCCTTGTAATCCCTTTCACCTGTGACCTTATTTCAGTGTTAAGACAACTTTAAAAGACAAATAAGTGACCCCAAGAGTCACTTGTCAAAAGATGTCTTTTTTGACAAAAAAGTCACTTTTGTCTTGGAAAAGTAAAAAAGACGGAAAAGTGACTTATCATCCTTGAGATTGAGATAGTTATGGTTAGTTATTTACTTTTGCTAGTACCCATTGCCACTTAGTGACAAAAACTTCTTTTTGCAAAAGCCTAAAGCTGCCAGCTGGATCCAGTATCTTCTGCCATCTGGTGTCAAATTGATATTAACTTCAGATACTGACTTCAACCATCCACTCCATCATCAATTTATCTAATAACTGGTGCTCTCTAGTGACAAAATTTAAAACAAAATTTCAAAAGCCTTGAAAACATCAACTAAACTTTTTTATGATGCAATTAAATTATTCCAACAGTAACAAAGTACCAAATTCCAAAAATAAAAAAATTAATAAAAACAAACTCATAGACCAAAACGCCCTCTATCAACATCATTTCACACCTCTCAATTAACCACTTAAAATTAAAACCCAATTCTCTCTGCATGAAAAACCTAAATTAACAAACCTAATTGAAAAATGACAATTTCCACATGATTTCTCCAGAAACAAAAAAAAAAATTGATTATTTCTAACCCAAAAAAAATAATACAAATAAATTTTTAAAATTACTATATAAAAATATAAAAAATTTAACACCATTTTTTTTTCTCTTTCTCTCTCTATCTCTCTCTCTATTTGAAAAGTAAAGCAAGTTGAAAAAAAGACAAAGGCAACATGAAGTTGGGACAGCTATCATTAGGAGTAGCAGCAACCTGTCATTATGGCTCATCTGACAGACTATAGAGGGGAAAGAAGAACCAGGGACAGAAGGAGGGGGGCAACATATCCCACCAAATATCCTCAGCAAATGTCCTTATGACAACTATCAGATTTATAACTCATCAATTTTCTACTGCTTTTTCATTTACACTTTTTTTTTGTGTTTTCTGGATGGTGAGGACTTGGAGGGTTTTGGTGTGCCAAGGTCAGGTGTGTTGTGTTTTGGGTGCAGGGGATAGGGTTTGGGGTGTTTTGAGGTGTTTGAAGGGTTTTTTGAGAAATTTTGGGTTTGTTTTGGTTTTGTTTGGTTTGAAGTGAAATTGAAGGTATTTTAATGGTTTTGAATGAGTTAGGGTTAAAAGTTGATGTTAGAGGTGTTTTTAGGGTTAAGTTAAATTTTGTGATTAAAATTTAAACTTACAATCATGTATGAAATTAAAGTTTAAATTGAAATTAGGCTTAAATTAGGTTTAAATTTAAGTTTAGATGAACACAACATCTAAAAAGAAAAGTCATTATTAAATAAGAGATGAGCCCAGAGGTGAATAGAATAACAATAATTGCAAAACATTACATAATTTCCACATTTTTATTTATTTTTTTATTTTTAGAAGTACAATACTCATAATAACAAACCAGGGTCGAAATGCATTTCGGCAAAGTGCCAAAAACCTCTTCGGAGAGGAGTAGGCAGCGAAAATCATGGTGAAAAGCCACCTACTTGACTTGATTTATGCCAACATTCGCTCAATAATTCACACGGTCCCAAACTCGAGTGAATTAGGAAAATGTGAAATTGACGAAAAGCGTGTAATTACCAATTCATTTTATCAATGGAAACGCGCAATCAAGCTGAATATTTGATGAGATCCACTTTTATTGCAAACTCAAACTTCACGGTCATTAAACCGCGAAGAATTATTTCCAAAAGGATAACTAAATAATAAGTGGAATGTAAGGTTACTTAAAAGCTCTAAAAATAAAAATTTGCATCTTCAATTGTAGTAACAGCTCCATCTGATGGGAATTTTTAATTTAATTTCAAATTGCCAATTTTGCCCTGCATCTTCGAATTCGAGGAAATTAACTATTTTTTAGTATAGATAATACCAAAATATATTGAAGATAGGTCAATTTTTAGTATGCGGTCAAATAGGAAGTTGGGTGGCGGCAATCCAAAAGTGGTGTCAGATTTGACCTCTGACCTCAGTTTAGGGATGATTTAGTTTGTAACTTTTTAACCGTTACAGATAGAACAAAAGTTTCCATTAGAAAGTTGTAGAGCATCATCAAATTAATCTAAAACTGATTTAAAATTGGTATGTTGTTTTGAAAATAATTGTAAAAATTTCAAAGATTTCATTCGAATTACTGTACGTTCGAAACTAAATTTAACTACACTAGTTACCCAAAAGTAAGTAACGTTTACAACACTGCTATTAAACTAATAGCTTCAGTGAGTCTAAAATACTTAGGCTAAAGTCAAAATTTTTAGGTTTGGCTACCTAATATTAAGTTTAGTGTTGAATTTAGATATACAGTAGAACCCGCCAATAACGAATTCGCTTATAACGTAAACCCCGTTATAACGTCAAAAATGTTTGGTTTTCAGACATACAAATTGAGTATTAATTTACATAATGTATAGATTAAATTTTAAACTCAATTTTCTCGATATTTTCTTAATATAATTTACAAATTTAAAAAAAAAAAATCACTTTTAGATTATAATAACATGGTGTTTTACAACTTTCTAACTGAAACTTTCACTGAATCTACAACAGTTAAAAAGTTACAAACTGAGGTCAGAGATCAAATTTGACACTACCATTGAATTTTCCTTATTTAACTGCTAATTAATCTTACAATAAAAATTAACACATCCTGAATATTGCGAGATATTTGACCATTATTTAAAAATTTAAGTATTGAAATTGGAATTCAAAAATTTTCCATTTGTCGTCTCTGTTAAAAGACGTCAACACCAAAGCATAATCCCCTAGCGTCGAAAAGAAAAAGCGGCAAAACGTGTTTACACGCAGGTTATCATTAGAATGTAAATGGCGGCAGTCATCGCTTTATTCAATGCAACTAAACACACTATTATTTCAACTGATGTGTAATTATCTCTGTCATTACTGTTACACGATTAATTACAATCTAACACTTGCATCCACCCCAACCTCAATTAAAAACAATTAGAATTTCAAATTTACAGATAAAAATGTAATAAAAATATATATCATACTAAATATAATTTTTTTATTATAATTTTATCAAGTATTATTTACGCTTGAATCTTAATGACAGTTTTGACGTTGATGGGTCTGAAGGTTGAGTCAAGACTCGTAATTTTGTTTTTAGTGTTACGGATCGCGATTATGGCTTTTTGACTGTCATTTTGTATCAAATTTAATAAAATTACTGAAATTGCAATTGAAATTTATTTAAGAGTGTAAATAGGTGGCGCTACTGTGTCTCCAAAACTAAGAGTTTAGACATGGCCCTCATGAGGAGTTATTGGTAATAATAATAATAATAATTAATAATAATATCGAATTGTAGCGTGTACAGAACTCCGTTATAACGAATCTGAAGATATTGAAAAATTTGTTTGTTGTAATGGGTTTTTGTTATCCATTACCCCGATATAACGAAATTGTTTATCGAGAAAATCTCTTTATAAAAACTTGTTACCAGTATATAGATTTTATCTTTTATCGAGTAATTTCCATTTTTGGTTTGGCGTCATTAAGTGCATTCAAAAACTAAAACTGAATCATCTTATCACCATAAAATTTATCTTAAGACGAAAAGTTTGTCTTATCAGTCTTTATAATAATTTTTTTGTTTTAAGGTGTAAACAGACTCTTCCTTTTCGTTTTAACAATTTGTTCTACGATTCCTCGTCTTTGCATGAACCTTCGACGCCATTTTTTCATTACTTCAACTTGCTCGCATACTTTTTCGCCGAATTTCGGTCTCAGTCGTATTTTGAGAACATCCTTTACATGCAACGTAATTAATAACTACATACAAATCATTGGGGAGTTTTCTCGACCCTCATCATTTTGCCTGAAAACACTGGAATCCTTTTCAAGCATAGCAACCGATGAAATTGAACTTACATTTCCATCTTATAACTCAGTTACACTCAAAAACAACTCATAAAATAAATCCATTTTAAGAAAAAAATAAAACAAAAAAACTTTTGTTTTAGACAAACGTTTTAGTTTTTGAATGCACCTAGTGTTCCACGTGTAAAACTGCAAACATTTAAAAAAACTTGAAACGTGTTTATAAAGTAACGTAATAAACGCCAAATTAACATTTATCACTTCCTAATAGAAAAAGGACTTAAATTTGAAAACTTAGAAAATTACATTCGTAATGACGAGGTTTTCGTTATAACGAAATTGAGAACAAATTATAAAAAAAATCGGGGATTTGTAACGAGTTCGTTATAACGGGGTTCGACTGTACAGTATATAGTTATCAATTTTCAGTCATTGGAGAATATGGTAAGAATATGGTGAGTCTGTTAAGAAATAATAGCTACGTAAATGCAATAATAATATACTGGTTAAATCTTGTTGCATATACCCTATAATTTCATATGGTATACTGTTGTTTAAAGTAATAGTTTAAAAATTGATGGTTTTATTCATAAATCCAACACTTAATTCGTCTCGATATAACAAAACCCTCATTACAACAAACGAATTTTTTGATCTTTTACGAGATTCGTTGTAACGAGGTTGGACTCTATTTAGTGCAAAAATTTTATCAAATATTTTTCCAACTTTCAACCACTATTTCTCGAATCCACCCATAGTTTTATATATATATATAAATTATAATTTGTCTTTTGTTCTTCATGTATGAGGAAATTCTCAGATGTTTGCGTGCAAGCAACGGATGGCCGGAGGACCGAGCCGCAGGGGGTGTGTTTCGCCATGTTGTTTCTTCTATGCAACAGTGTACTTTATGTCCTTCGCAGTCGCTTGAGTGCGTTTCCTTCAACGCGTGGATTTCAAGCACAAATACTTTGTCTTTCTTCAGCTTGAGTGGGTGGCCATTTTTTTCTTCGCTTTCGAATAAAGGAGTTGCTCTACTCCAACTTCCTTTTGAGCTGCAGCCAAGTGTAACACTTGACCTCTGACATGAAATCTTTGTTTTTAACCCATTTCCGGTTTCAATTTAGCCACGGGAGTTGGAATTTGTTGTAAAAAAAAGTTGTACAGGGATGAGAGATATTGTTATCAGTATCAACAATAATCATTTTTGCAGTAACAATATTGATGCTACTTTTTTTATTGATATGATCATTGCTACTGGCAGTTGGAAATTCCCAAGAGTTGATGAATAAAGGAAAAAAAATAGACTACCATATTGTGGGAAAATTTATGCAAATTCGCATGGAGATAACCATTGAAATATAGTGGAACCCGTTTATAACGTAACTGAAGGGACCCAACAATTTGTTGCGTTATAGCGGGGTTTACGTTATAAGCGAGTACGTCACTCGCGATTTCCACTATAATAATATCAGTATCTTAAAAACATCCCTGTTTCTGTTTTTGTCTACCCCTGGTGGTGAAAGATAGAATTAATTTTCTTTTTTTTTTAATTTTTAAAACATGTGCTAAACAGGTGTTGCAAACAAATAATATGGATTTAACATATATTTAGACAACAGTAGAATTTTTCCTCATAAAAATGTGAGTTTTATAGATTTTTTTAGAATAATTTTATATCAAAAGCATTAATTACTCACAATAATTCATCAAATAAATAATTCTCATGGGTGAGCCTATTAGATCATTACCTGAATTCAATTATCACCAATTACACAAAGTTTAATCAATTTCTCATTAGAATAAAAGGTGCAGTCAATTCATGCATTGAAAAGTGTAAATAAACAAAAATAACATGAGAATGATAAAATGTCTGTTTTTCTTATTTTTAATGTGTGTAGCTTTGAAAAAGTAAAAAAATTGTCCCTGGAGTTGAAATTAATGGTTGGGGTTTGGGTTTTAGTAACTAACTTACCTTGTGCATGGCCTATTTTGATTCACTTTAAACCAGACTTTGGGAAAGTAAATTTATATAAAAATAAAAAGGAAAATGTGTTGTTTTTTTTTTTTTTGTAGTAGAATGAGGTCTTTTTTAGTATGATTTATATAATTAGGTCTTTTTATTTTAGATGGTATAAAATTACACGGATTTTAAGAATTAATTAAGATTTTTAATGATAAATTTATATGAAATACTAAAATCACGGTAGGCTATTTTTTTTTTTTGTTTTAAATTATAAAAAATGTAAGAAATTTAAAAAATAGCAATAAAATCAATAACAGTGATTTTTGTATTAAAGGTTATGAAGATTAATGTTAGTTTATTAAAACTAGGCCTAAAAGAAGGTTTAAAATTTTGTAAAAATATTTATAAGTTTAAAAATTTTTATTAAAAAATTTTAAAAAGTTATTATTAGAAATAAGAAAAGTTATAAATTCAATAAAAACCATCTATTTATTTTATTTACCATATTATAAACTTACATATCACAATCTATAAAAATTAGGCTTAAACTAAGACTTAAAATTAAAAAAAAAATTATTTTAATTCACAAGTCAGAATTATAAATAAAATAATAAAATAAATACAAATCATCATCAAAAATAACAAAACCAATAAAAAAAACCACTTTTTTTATTAACAAAAATTAAAAACTTATATCCGAAAACTTATTAAATTTACACTTGAAACATATTTCAAAATTTTTTAAAAATAATTTTACCCTTAAAATCCAACAAAATTTAAATAATTCTATCATAATATATTTTTTTTAAATTACTATTATTAAAAATAAACCCAAAATATATCAAAAAAAAAAAAAAAAAACATTTATCCTTAAAAACCCACAAAAAAATTACATAACTTTATTTTAATACTCATCATCGATAAATTACCCCTAATTTCAAAAAAAATATAAAATTTTATTAAAATTGCCCAACTACCACAAATATTCATTTAAAACTCTTCTCATTACTTTATAACCATAATTTACGATAAACAACAATTTTAAATCAAAACTAAAAACTATAAAATTAAAAAAAAAAAAAATTAAAAAAAAAAATAAAATGAAGGAAAAGAGGTTTTTTTATGGTGTAGCAGAGAAAAGTTTTAAGAGAGGCAGTATGGTTGCTCAGTGGAGCGCATGCGCAATGCCATCATCCATTGGAGAGCGCTCTTCAATTTCCGAACACGTAATCAGCCCGAATTACTCGTTGGCGCGCGCCTCCAAATGGCGCAATCGGAAGACGCGGCAAATTACGTGAGGGATGCTGATTGCTGCGTTCGCCAAACAGACCATTTATGGATGGTGTTGCCTAGCAACGACAGTCACAAAGTCAGCCGGATGCCGTTTCCGTTGCCATGGCGATGGAAGATATAAAATCAAGAGTTAAATGCACCAGTAAACAACATTTTGAGAAGTTTTTTAGTTTTACGGGTTTCAGATAAAATCGATTTTTTTTTTTTTTTTTTTTTTTGGTTTTATATTTTGTCACTAGGGGGTGGAGTTAGTTGGTTTTTAAAAGATTAAATCGATTTTTTTCTGGTTTTTGTTTGATTTTCTCTGCATTGAATAATTTGTCGATTTTATTTGCTCTTAAATATGATTTTTCCATATTTTGCCAGTTAAATTTGGACATTTTATTTATATCGATTAATTACTCGATTTTTTTTTAATATGAACTAATTTTCGATTAATTTCTCGATTTGTTAGTGAATGTGTAGTTTTGTTCGATTTTAATTTGATTTTTTAACTTAGTGATAACGTGGTATCGATAATTTGATATAATTATTTATATCGATTAGTGTCTTAATTTAAAGACACTCAATTTTTTCATTAATTTATATTAGAATTAAACGAGTTTTTAAATAAATAAATTCATAAATTTTTGAATTTAGTCAAAACTTTCATCAAAACCGAAATTGATTTTGTCAACTTAAAAAAAAAAAAAAATTGAAAAAAATCGAATTCACCAAAAACACAAAAAAAAAAAAAAAAAATGATTTACAAAATCGATTTTCCGAAATACCCAAATACCATCATCATACCCCTTTAACTCATCCAAATTCCACCAACACACCATACAAAACCCAAACCCCAAAACACAACATGAAAAATTCATCACTCACTCCACCCCACCCACACACCCCCCTTCATCCCTAAACCCCCACACCCCTACCCCTCCCTAAAAAAATCAATATCCACAAAATCCCCCTTTAATTAAATGCCATTGACTGCTAACAAGTGAATTGACTGCGCTTATGATCTCAACTTTATCAATCAAACCGAATAAATATCAACGTTATCTGTAACGTGGGTGGTTCCAAAGGGGGTCCGAGAAGAAAAGTGGTGCCAAATTGCGTTCAATTGGCGTGTTTAGCCTGCGGCTGCCTCTGATTTAGGCCCCGCTGAGAGGAATAATTTTCTCGTCACTACGGATCTGTATTCTAGAGATAATGTGTTGAATTTGGAACTCAATTGGGCTCACATCTATGATAAAAACGCCATTGCTTTCAACTGCTGGTCATTTTTGTCTAAAAAACACCCAAGACTGGTGCACCGGTTTCGGCTCCGAAAGCCGGAGTCAACATTGTTGCGTTTTGCTGGTGGAAACAGTGGTTTTGGAATTGGCGTATTTTTATAGAAATTTCTTCGGCTTTTCGCTGATTGTCCATTCGTGGCAGCGGCTATTGCTGAATTTGTCGCTGAGAGTGGCGAAGTGCAAGAAGTGGAAAGATAAGTGGTTTTGTTGTGTATTTTAATGTGTTAGTGTTGTTGATTTTTGTTGTAGACAGCTTTTAGGCTTGGAATGTTTAATTTGTGGTGCGGAAGTTGGCGTTGACTGAATCTTAATTGAAATGAGATTTCTCTGGGATGTGCATGTGAAGTTGTGATTTCAAAAATGGGTGTAGGTTTTGGTTGCTCTGTCTAAGAAGAATCTGAATCTATTTCCACTTTGTGAGTTTGGGTTTGTGGGTTGTGAGAAATTTCAGTTTAAAATTAACTGAATGAATCAAAATGAAATGACAGGCTGTTACTCTAATACTACATCACACAAAATGAATGAGGATTTTCCCCTTACAGCAATCATACATCAAAATATAAATAAAGACTAATCATCCTCTTAAAACTTTATAGCAATTATAACTGTCTACTCAGGACATTTAAATTTGCTGTGTTAACTATGGAATGGCATTGAAGTAGAACTGCAACTCATCATATAGGAATAAGGATATCCATACGGTACATAATTTTTTACTCATACTGTAGTAGTATTATTTCTGGAGTTGTCGTTTTATTACATCACATCAACTATGACATTTTTGTCAAAAATAACTAGTTAATGGAAAAAATAGCATAGTGATAGCAATTGCACAATTTCAAAATGCTAATTAGTAGGGCTTGACCGATATCATGAAAATTGGCAGATATCCAATTTTGCAAATAAAAAATCGGCCGATATCGATACCGATTTCGATATTTCAGAAAATATAACAGTCAATTTTTTTAAATGTTTTTCCAGAAAAAATAATTGTTTGTTGGGAAGGTTGTATATCTTGTTTTCAAAGTTGCTTTTGGAAACGTTTTAGCTTTGTTATGTTTGGAATACATTTTTAAAGATACAAACGTGATAATATTATTACGTTTATACTGCGTTTTCTATGCAAACATACGGAAAACGTGACGTCTGAATAAAATCGGAATCGGCAGCCAAAATATCAGCCGATACATACACCCGAGTTTTTACAGAATATCGGCCGATAACCGATACCGATTTTGAAATTGGTCAAGCTTTACTAAGTAACATTAGCATAGCATGCCAACAAAATTGAGTTGTAATAAATGAGTTACGACCAAATTAGCTGCTGATGGAGACCCTTAAACAATAGTCAATCATCCTCTGCTACCATACAAAACTTCCCTATAAATTGGACTAGATGATAACATAAGTGCATTTAATTTTGTTAAGGCGAAGTCACTTAACTTATTTACAGTATAAGAAAATTGAAATGACGTCACTTTATGTTAAGTGACTTTTTCTTAAGTGCCTTTACCCATTAGGGATACTTGAGGTCTCTTAATATTTGCTTTTAAGCATGTGACTTAACTTAATCCAGGTCACCTGCACTTTGTGACAGCTGGTTTTTGGGGAAATAAGTCACTTAACTTTGAAGAGTGTTCAATCTTAAGTGATTTTTCTTACACTTATTTGCCTTAACTTAAGCTAAGTTAAGTTTAACAAAATTGAACACGTGATTTTTCGATACACTTAACATACCTTTACTTCCTCCAACCATAGTCGTTAAGCCGAGAAAGGTGATATCATTCCTTGTTGCTGATTATAGTGACCAAACATGTCGCAAAGATGATTATTAAGGATTCAATTACAGTAATTATTCTTGTATTTGTACGCATTAAGCATTTACACACCGGATAAATCAGTGGCAATTTTATTCTAGAGTAAATCCGGCGTTAAATGCCTAGGCTTTGTTCTTCGCTGAATATTTAGGCCTGATTATGAAAAAAAAAATTGAAATTTAGGCCTAAAAATGATTTTTGTTTATTTCTCATATTGGATGTTGTGAAACTTCTGTCCATCACAGACATAAAGTTCAGCAGCTGTTTTCTCACGCCCACGAACTGTGGTCAAAAGCTGACCAGCTGTGGATGTTTTCGAATTTGCAGGTGGCGAATAAATTGGAAATTTCACACGAAATTAATTGAGAATTTGAAAAAAATAAAAATAAAGTCAAGTGAAGATTATTATAATAAAATATAATGAATAGTCAAGTGAAATATGGTAAATGCTGAAAAATTAGTTAAAATTTAAAATTTTTACTGAAATTGGTGAAAATTGGGTAAAATTGACCACTGGCCACTCACAAAGTGAATATAAACAATAATTTAAGATGTCAGACTCCATATTTTAATTATTTTTTATCATGTTTTTTTTTTTAGTATAAATCAACCTGATATTATTAGCACCCTAGATGTTGGGTGGTGAATGGTGGAACTAATCCCAGAGGGTCTAGAGAGAAAAATTTGAACTTTTTTTTAGAAAGATTTGCAAAGATTTTCCAGAGATTTTTAAGATTCACAGATTGAGAATTTACAGGAATTTTGACCCATCAACAAAAATTTGTGTCCATCTTTCATTCCATCATCTTTGATTCTCAAATCTTTCCCTGAATCTCAGAAATGCTCAACTCAAATCCAAAACTTAAACCCTTTCGCTCCACCGACCACCACCAACCGAAAACATCAAAATCAAAAGCCGCTTTCAATAAATACCATTCAAATCACCCTCAAACCCATTCATCCCACAATGACGTCACCATTAATCACTTCCGCCCACTTCACCATGCACTTCCGGGTCACTTGCGACCCAAGGCCAAAAAAAAGAAAAAGAAAGAAGAAAAAAAAAAAAAGAAAACTCAAAGGGTTTTCTCACTCCAGTTGCCATTGGCAACCACAACATCTGCTGGAGGAAGAATGGAGCCATCAAAGTTATTGTGAAACAAAAAAGATGACATCATCTTTGATATGGTAAGCAGTTGATGTCATCCCTCACTCCACCCACGCCCTCTGTTGGCTGTCCCTCGCGGCTGATCAAGACCTCACCTGCCTCGCAAGATGGAGGCAAAGTGACAGGCGTCTATGGCTCTTCATTCATGGAACCCTCAGCTTTCCTCCCACGCGACGAATTAACAAGAATAAAGCGTGTAAAGTCTATTGGAGTTAGGCTTAGGTCGAATTTGTGATGATAAAGCATGTAAATCTATGCGAGTTAGGCTTATTTTGGGTTTGTGTGGTGTTCTAGGGTTAAATAGCTAGAGCTGTATTTGATGTTAATTGTGATTACGTAATCACTTACTCGCTCCAGGAATCTGATACGGTTTCGGTGGTTGTGAATGAACAGTCAAGGACAGTGGATTAATTGATAGAGAGTTGTGTTGTGTTGTGACCGTGAAGTGAACTAAGGAGAGAATGGTGTTTTGGTTTGGGAATTTGGGTTTTTAAAGGTGGTGAAATTGTTGTGAATTTAAGGGAATGTGTTAATGCTGTAAATGTGAAAAAAAGTCAGAATAATGTTAAAATGGTGTTGCAACATTGTTGTGAATTTGAAGTAATGTCAAAACAATGTTGAAATGATGTAACAATGTTGCAAAGTTGACATTAACAATGAAACAACAATAAAAGATTATAGCATTGTTGAAAAACTTGAAATAATAGCAAAACAACATTGAAGCAATGCTAAAATAGCGGTTTAATAATGTCACAATGTTGTGTTAATGCTGTAAACGTGAAAAAAATGTCAATGCAATGTTGAAATGATGTTGAATGATGTTCCAAAGTTGAAATAAAGAATCATAAGCAACGAAACATTTTGGCATTGTTAAAAACTTGAAATAATGTCAAACCAACTCTGAAACAAGTTTTAGTAAAATTACAATGTTGAAATAACATTAAATCATTGTTACAAATATGAAAAAATATTAAAACAATGTCCAAAAACCACTAAAATCAACATTAAAACAATACAAAACCACTTGATTCATCTATTTATTTTTGACTTTAGTTCCGGGTGCACTACTCGTGCCATGCATTGTTTCATTAATTCTTATCACCTGCCCTTTCTATTCCCTAATCCATCTCAGCAGTCAACTACCAACTAAGCCTTTAAAGATGATGTACTTCAACACCTGCCTTAAACAGAACCCCTTAATCTGACAGCTTAAGTCTCATCTCTCACCGGGGAAACACCACAATACAAAACCCACGCGTGAATCCCCCCCTGTGATAGAAATTCCAACTATTTTGACACTAAAAACCATGTTACACCTCATTTTAAGTTCAAATAAAATTTTAAAAGTCATTGCTTATATGCACTGTCATTTATTAACTCCAATTTCAACAACTACTAGTGGCGCCATCTGTCAGTCATTGATTTTCAGTGATAAAATGCATCACCTGGTGTGAAAATTTAAAGAAATTAATGAATTTAGTAGTTTTAAATATTTTGTTTGTTTTTTAAAGATGTTTTGAGGTGTCAATGCGCCACCTAGTGAGAAAATTGGGAAAATAGTCATTTTTAAGGGTTTGTTTGTCTTTAATTTTGGTTAGAGATTTCAATGCGTCATCTAGTGTCAAAATTTAAAAAATGAACTACTAATATATTTTCAATGCACACTTGGTGACAATTTTTTTAAAGTGTTTTTATGATTTATTTGTATTTAACAAACAAAAATGCGATACCTGTTGTTAAAATTTAAGAAAAAAAATAAAAAATATCTGCCTTTAAAAAATCTTAATACGCTACCTAGCGTCAAATTTTCACATTTTCACATCTTTCTAAACGTTTTATTTCAAATTTAACGACACTTTTATCAGTATTCCGATCGTTATTCTGCACTCGGCCCATAAATCATGGCGATGTACGAGTTTCCGGTGCGAGTGTCCGGCGCCATGTTGGCTTCCGCGCGCAGGATATCGGAAAAAAATCGTAGGGAAAAGCCCCCAAGTGTCTCTTTTTTTCAACTCGACACGCAACCGGTGTCCAAACGAGTTTACGGTCCGGTGAGATGAGATGTTGCAACTTTCTTCGTCTTGACCACGTGATCTGCCCACACGCAAAGGTCAAAAGAGGAAAAAAAATATTGCACCACCCCCGTACTGAGGCAAGGTCAGCTTCAAGGTCGGATCCATCAATATGTGTCTGCTTTACAACTTGATTTGTTTTCATTTTTGTTTCTTGTTTTTTTAAATGTGGAAAGTTTGTTTGGTTGTTTATATGAGTGTGTGGTTTGGTGTTTTGCCGCTAGGGGTTGTTTTTTTGAATGAATTGTGTGAATTGGAGGTGTTAAATGTGGACTTATGGTGAAATGAGGAAGTTTTGAAGGTTTATAGGGGTGTTAAAGGGTTTTGATGATTTTAGGGATAAAATGTGTTTTAGTTGATTCTATTTTAGGTCTAATATTGGAAATTTTTTTTTAAATTTAGGCTTAAAAAGTGTATTTTATACCTCAAAATATTACTTTAGGCTTAAAATTGACATTCTCAGATAAAAAAAGTGAAATTTACACAAATTTTATCCTTAAAACATCTATTTACACATCATACTGTCAAATTACAGCCATTTCTCAACCCCCTAGTGTCAAAACAACAAACTAGGTCATTAATTACAACACCTTCAAAACCTAAATTAAACCAAAAATTATTTTTTTTCCTTATTTTTATTTTCCCAATCCAAAAAAAATAAAAAAAATTTACACGTCTTGTTTACATCTCAATTTCCCACTTCCACCACCAGGGCCCACGTGACATAACATAACCACACAAATCAACAACAACTCAACACCTAGTGTCAAAAACAAATTTCCCTAAATTTCTCTCTTAAAATTCAAGTGACCACGAAAAGGTGTCTTAAAGAACTAGTTGTGACCACCCGAGGGTACCGTGGGGACTGGGCGTTGGCCACCCCCTGACCCCCTCCCTCTCCCCTCCACCAGCAGCGCCACCTACCTAGTGAGATGGGTGATGATGAGGAGGCCTCACCTCTCTTGTGACCCCCTTGCGCCAGGGGGCGTGCGGCCGCATGGCGCCAGGCAGGGGTAGTCGCGTCTACGAAGCACCGAACTCAATAAATCAGCCCAGGTGAGAGCGCTGTTTGTGTCGGACGCATGCGCATGGGCGAGTTTATTTGTGCCGCGCTCAAGGGGAGGGAAGCGGCCGTGCGGGGCAAGTGGGGCACGGCACGCGGCGCCGGCCGCCCGCGGTTTAAGCTGGCCGGTGACAGGGACGATGAGCTCGTCTCTACCCCCGCAGTGCGCCCATTCATACGAACCCAAACCCAGGGAAATGCAAGTTACAACCAGCAGAGAAGTGACCGGTTGGTTTTTTTTTTTAAAAGTGTGGAATTAAATTTTAAATGCAATCATTTTTTTTTTAAAGAAGGAATTGAGTGTCACATGTTGTGGTGTGTGGGACAGCTGTGGGATATTTGTGAAAATAAGTTTCTGGGTTTTTATAAATTTTTTTAAATGGAGAATTGAGTGTCCCGTGTGTTGAAATGTGGGAATTCAAATGTGGGACACTTTGGGACAACTCTAGGACAGCTTTGAAAAGAGAATTTTGAGTTATTGAAATTTTTTATGAGGAATTGAGTGTCCCATGTGTTGAAATATGGGAAATTCATGTGGGACACTTTTAGTACACTTTGGGACAATTCTTCTACTACAGCTCATGTAAAGAGAAATAATTTTTATTTTTTTTTATTATTATTCTTATTTTTTAAAGGATTTAAGTGTCCGATTAGTTGAAATGTAAGGAATTTGTGTGGGACACGTGTGGAACACCTGTGTTAGAGGGGTTGAGGGCTTTTGAATGAGAGAAGTGTGACACTTATTAGTGGAATTTTCGCATTTTTGATACACGGGACAGTAAAATTAACAGGTGTCCGAAATAATTTTTTTTTTTTTTTTAATTTTTAAATTTTTGAATTTCTGTCCCATTTTTGACATGTGAAATAAGTGAATTTGAATAAACAACATTTTCTACAATTAAAAAAAATTGTGCAAATTTAAAAATAAAATGCTATTCCACATCAAAAATTCCAAATTTTAAAAAAAATTAAAAATAAATAAAACAAATAAAAAAAAAATAAGCTGAAAAATACTTTTTGCATTAAATACGATTCAAAAAAAAATCCCATGGTACAACAGTCCCGTATGAACATGAAAATGACGTTGGGACACAAAAGTAAAACAAACAAAAAAAAAAAAAAAAAAAAAAAGAATAAATTTTTTTTTTTTTGGTGTTGACCAA
>JAQFZP010000070.1:0-70749 GCA_034695745.1 Geophilus truncorum | reverse complement strand
CTTCAAACCATCTTGGCAATCAGCCAACTCCAATAAACCCAACAAGTCAACTGCAAACGCAAAATAAATAATTTTCAGCCCAATTTGGAGATTTTGGTCTGGAGAAAGTTAATTATGGGTGTGTCTAAAAAACGGGGTATACCCCAACTTGAGTACCCCACTTGGATACCCCAAAATTCCAGAAATGATAAATCAGTAATAAATATTTTTTAATTTCTATTTTTCAAATTTTGTTTAGAATCTCCACAATATATCGAGTTTGGACTCCTTGGATTCCTTGAGGACTCATAAATTTCTAGGAATCGGGTATCGTGTCAGTATTAGTGTTAAAGCTGTAAAGAGCAGACATCTTATCTTGTCAAAACACAAGTCACAAGTGATAACTTTAATAAAAGGCCACCAGGGTGCAACATAAGCAAATACAATAACACAAATCAAATTTACAGGAGCTCTCTTGGCTCTAATATAAAATATAACACTAATAACTCCAACAATTAATACATCAAACAATAAACTTTAACATTGAAATTCCATCAATGGCTTGTCCCATCATACTGAGACTTTGTGGGTCCACTAATTCGACCATGTCCAGAATTATGGTGCCATTTTTGAACGTGAATTTCTGCTTACTATTTCAATGTTGTCTATTCCGAAATTTGAGACTATTTCAGAATTTGTCTCTGTTGCAAGACTTAGGTTTTTACCTATTTTGTGTTTTTAGGAGTACATTTTCAACGAGATATCGAAAAACAAAGAGTCTTCCTCGAACAAACGAACTATGTGGTGAAGTTGGAGAATATTTACAGCTTATTCTATTCAAAAGTACTTATGAACACATCAAGGTTGAGGCTGTTTTGAATTCCTCCAACATAAGAAGATAACTTAAAACTACCGTACAGAAGTATATGATTGGATTACACGAGCCGACATCTTGTACATTGGCGAATGGCGAGATACAACAGTCATCAAAATCAAGACACATGGCAAAACCTAGTTTATCTATTCAACTACGATACCCATATGTGAGATCAACCAAAATTCAATCAGTGGTAATAGAGATGTTATCACACTTGTCCATAAATGGTTACTTACAGTAAGAGACCTTACCAAGAGTCTCAGAAAGTGAGTTACCTTCTTAATCAAGGGCAATCCTTGCACCAAAACAAAACCACATAACATCAGGGAGTAGGTAACACAGTTTAGAGGCTCGATTTAGATCTTAAACTGCTCATCCCAGCGCATCAGCAAAAGAAACCTTTTGTGGGCACCCTGTAGACAACAGAGCCATTTATCTCATAATATTATACTTTATATTGCATTGTACAAACTGAGTGAAACTTGACAAAATGGATTATCATTTACAAGTTAGTGTCAAATTTCAACAGTAGGGGCAAAGTATGTGATTTGACATTGCCTGTTGTTATCTAATGCTACATATATGATGATTACTGTATAATGAGACAATTATCTTTATATACCGGTATTGACAATTCTCACGGTTTCAGATAAAAATTTAATTGATACTTAATTACAGTTTTAATTATAGAAAAATTGTGGTTAAAGTAAAATGCTGAAATTTATATTAATTTTTCTTTGTTTACAAACAAGTGTTTTGAGTGACCAATCAGTGATCTGTCCGCTACCAACTGGACTGTTCTCTCATCCAGAAAACTGCAATTGGTTTGTAAATTGCTGGGAAAACACACCATATGTTCAACACTGTCCACATAATTTGGTATTTAATTCTCATACAAAACAATGCGATTATCCCGAAAATGTCAACTGTGGTAGTAAGTTGTAATTATTTATTTTTAGAAATCTGGTAAAGTGGGAAAAATAAGTTACTGTCTTTAAAGATACGTTTTTTTATGCAGAATCTGGTGGTTTTTTTAGATTTAAAATATCGTTTATATTTTTCGAGATATTTGGAAAAAACTAAACCATTGTTTTTTTTTTAGAACAACAGACGAATGATAATGTTATTTTTTTGCAAATATCTCGAGAAGTATAAAAGATATTTCAAATCTGGAAAAAACAGTAAATTCAGCGTAAAAAGACGAATCTTTTGATCTATTCACAATAACTCATTCAAACAGTGAAAATCAGAATAAAACAAAAACTTTGCAGATGATGATTCTGGTGAGTGGCAAATCGCTTGCAATGACAACCGGCCTTTAATTCTATCTTTACCACTCCTGGTGGTGAAAAGTGGCAGTTACAAACCTAATTTGAACTGCAGCTGGCTCATTGAAGCTCCAACACCAAAGGTTTAGCAGTTTTTAATTATTGTTTCAATTTTTTTTTACCAATTTTACTTGTTTTAGATGATCAGATTAAGTTTTAGTGACATCGATGTTGAGAATTCAAAAAACTGCGCAAAAGATCGAATTGATGTTTATGATGGACGATTTTTGGTTCGAACTTTGTGCGGAAGAAGTGAAAGTGTTTTAAAAATAACGTCGAGCACCAATAGGATTTTAGTCAACTTTTTAACAGATTCAGAAGAAGAATTCAATGGGTTTCAATTCAGTTTTGAATTTATTGAAACTGAAAAAAGTATGCTTTTGGAGGACACCTAAGGGCTACTTCCGGTTTGGTTACAAGTTTGATATTGTTTGGGATGTGGGCAGGGGCGGACTGGCCATTAAGCAAAATAGGCAATGCCCGGTGGGTATATATATAATGGACCGTTGGTTGGACTAAAAAACTGCTGGGCTGACTTGGTAAGTGAAGAATGCCCGGGCCGATTTTAGGACCCAGTCTGCTATTGGATTGAGCAAAACTTAAGCCATTTGAAGATCATCTGAAGATTATCTGAAGGTCATTTGAAGATCATTTGAAGATCTTATTGAAATTCAGTTAATGGTCATTTGAAGTTGAGGAAGTAGCATTTTTTCTACTTAAAATTTTGGTTTTGCTCTTTTAGCTGTTTGAAGTGCCCTCTAATAGCACTTCCGATTGAGTTAGAAGTTTAGGATTTTAAAGGTTTTTACCAAACGCTTAAAACCACACGAATTTAAAATTTAGAAATTTTTATATAACCGAAAGTGCCATTTGAGACCGCTCCAAAGGACTCTACAAAACACCCAGCAAAACACTTAACCGCCCTATTTAGAGGTGTCAAAAATAGCACTTCCGGTTTGACCAAAATCTCGAAATCGTTTGAAAAGTCACAACCAGAGCTGTATCCCTCAATCTTAAAATTTCAAACTCCAAATCAAACCGGAAATGGTATTTTAATATTTAAAATGGCACATTCGTGCTATTAATAACTCACTAACAAAATAACAATACATTTCAAAATTCAAAGTCAACGAGAAGTTTGCTGATAACCCATCTTGCCGCGAAGTGTCGCTAGTAAACAACACGCGAGGTATTATCACGAGTCCCGGTTTTGACCCCACGAACGAATCGTTCGCGTATCCCCCGAATTCGTACGTTAAATGGCGGATTTTGGCGCCCGAAAATCACGTAATTACTAAAACAATTACGAATTTCAGCAAAGATTATTACGTTTTTAAATCAAATTCGTTTTACAGTTCATCAAACTCAGTTTTCAATTAATGGAGATTGAACAATCGTTCCAATGCGGTTTGGACGCGATGGTTTTGTACGGCAAATGTTCTTCGGATGAAAATGACGTTTTAGCTGTTTACTGTGGCTCTGTATTACCCGGCGATTTCAAAACGACTTCGAACGAATTGGTGATTCTTTTCGTGAGCGACGCACAGAGGAATTTTAGGGGATTTGTTGTCGAATACGAAATTATCTCCGAATCACGTATTAAATTTTTTTTTATTTTTTTTTTATTTTTTTTTTTTTATTTACGATTTTAAAGCGAGATTCGTTTTGTAGGACGGTGCAATTCGAGCGAAATGCAGTGTTCGAATAAAGTTTGTGTTACGAATGGTTATAGATGTGATGGATTTTACAATTGTCCCGATAAAAGTGACGAAGTAAATTGCGGTGAGTTTTGTCATAGAACGAATTCGTCAGTTGGAGAGGGTTTTGAAGCCACTTTCGGTTAAGCAAGAAAAAAAATCAGTTTTTTAAATTTATTACCAATTACCATACGTTGTTGGACGATTTAGCCATTTGGAGCGGGTGTTATGGCGACTTCCGGTTTGAGCTAAAAATCTGAAATTTTTTGAGCGGTTGCTACATGTGGTGGACTAAGAAGTCTGAAGGTTTTGATCTCTAGGCTCAACTGAAAGTGGTATTTTTTAAACTCCGAAAATGTGTTTTTGCTCATTTTGGGAATTAATATTTTAAATTCCTTGGACTATTTTGTCATTTAGAACGGAGTTTTATACCACTTCAGGTTGGACTAGAAACTTTAACTGAATTTTATAAGGACTTACCACACGTGGTGGATTAAGTGTTCAGAAAACTTTGACCACTGTGCACAACCGAAGGTGGTATTTTTAGCCTCAATAAACCTCTTTTGCTCACTTTTCCAAAACTAACTTTCATTAAAAATTTATTATTTAAGTCATTCCCAAAGCGATTTTCAAGGATTGCGGATTTCCCGCAATAAAACCATCATTAGACAACCAGTCGGCACGAATCATCGGTGGCCGAATAGCAATACTGGGCAGCTGGCCGTGGCAAGGAGCGCTCTTCATCCTAGGAAATACTTGGGCTTTCCAGTGTGGTGCTATCGTTATTCATCCAGAGTGGCTTCTCACAGCTGCACATTGTTTTAAATAGTAAAAATAATAAAAATATTTTTTTATAACTAAAATTTAAAATTTTTATTTAAAAAAATATATTTCAGCACTTCCAATCCCAACAGATGGGCTCTGCAACTAGGTAAACACAATTTGTCAGCGTCTGAGGACTTTGCCTATAACAGAAGCATCGATAAGATTATCCCTCACCCCAAGTGGGGAGATAAGGTACTATAAATAACATTATCAGTTTTGTTATTTATTTATTTATGAATTAAATTTTACTGCAGTCGAGACCTTACCGAGGTGAAAATGACATCGCTTTACTTCACGTTAGAAGACCGCTTAAGTTTACGGATTACGTATTTCCCGTGTGTTTGCCACAACCGTTTGAAGAGGTCGCTGGTGGAACTAAAATATATGTCACTGGGTTTGGACGAACTGATGGTAAGCGTTTAAATTATTTTGGATCTTTTAAACCGTAAGAGATATGTAAAAGGTGTCAATGAGAAGGTTGAAGATCAAGGTCAAATTAGTCTAGAAAATATTTCTGTGATGTAATTTAAAACGTTTTTTTAGCTCAAGTTGATTAAGAAAGAAAAGGAAATATTTTTGAGAAAATTTAGATTTTGGCTATTTACTGTAAGTTGAAATTGAAATTATTTTTTAACTTTTAAACAATAAGAAGTAGAGAAAGTTGTAGAAAACAGAAAAGAAGATTTATCTGTTGACCAGGACCAGAACAGAAAACAAAAAATATATTTTTCTGTTTGCAGTTCACACACACCAAAAAACAGAACAGAAAATGCAAAATGAATACCCACACTGCCTTATTTTCTGATTACACTCAGAAATTAATAATTGTGGTCATGATCTTTTCAATAAGTTTTTCTTGATTCAGAAGTGCTCGTGGTACCATTTTGTTTGAAAAGAATTATTTAAAATATAACACATTTATCTTTGCCCCTGACGTCATAGGATAGGAATGACTACTTTGTACTAATCTAACAGAACTGGACCTATATATGCTTGAGATATCGTTTAAACTCCTTGCACCAAGAACTATCTTTTCTACTATAAACAAAAGTGATTTGAGAAAGTTGAAAAATTGGCTCAGAAGTGACCAAATGGTCAACTTACAGGAAGTGACATTATTCACGACAGAAAAAACAAACAAAATTTTGTTGTCTGTCGTGTTTTCTGGTGTATTGTGTTTTCTGGTGTATTGTGAAGAAAACTCCCCCTTTTTTTTAAATTAAAATTCTCGCCGTTTATGTTAGGGTCGAAATTATTTTTTATCTTTAAAACCTTTTTTAGAAAAATGTCACAATTAAAATGTTGAAAAACGTGACCTGATTAGTCAGGAAAATAAAATTTTTAACTTTAATTTTAATTCTTTTCTCGTGTTGAAAAAAATAAACGAAAATGGAAAGAAATTGGAATCGAGAATTGCAGGTAAGCCAAGGGGGCAGCTGAGTATATAAAATTACCTAAAATTTTATTTAATCTAATTTAATCATCAAAATTTTATATAAATTCATTAAATTGAGGATTTCAACATTCTGTTTGTTGAAAACAGATTTTCTGACCAGTAATCTGCTGAAACAAGTGGAACTTCCGGTCGTCTACCAAAAAACGTGCAACGAAATTCACCAAAATAATTTAGCGGATTCCATGTTTTGCGCCGGTTTACCACTAGGGGGCCACGATTCGTGCCAGGTATTAATTTTTTTATTATAATTTTAGAATTTTTTAGAATTTAAGAATTACGTAATTCACTACAGGGCGATTCGGGTGGACCGGCAGTTACGAAAGTTGACGGTAGATGGAAACTCGTTGGAATTGTTTCGTGGGGCTATAAATGTGCGCAAGAAAACACACCCGGAGTTTACACGAAAGTTTCATCTTTTATTCCGTGGATTGAAGAAACAACGAAAGTAAAATTCGTCTAAATTCGTGTAGATTATGAATAAGTTACTTTTCCATTTGTTTCTCAGTAAATAAAACAAAAAATAAAACATCGACAAAAATGTAGAAAAAAAATTGTTTTATTTATTTTTAAAATGCTGTTTACTATTTAACTTTAATTTTTCTCAATAGATGGTGCTAAGTTACAAAAATGACACTGACGTCATCTATTGAAAAAATATAAACTAATCCTGTTGTCACTTTTCTGTCCAATTTCATTCATTTTAGTTGAATACTTCACAGATAAACACTCATGATATCCGTAATAAAACTTTTATCCAACTGATTTAATAAACTAGATAACATTCAGGAAATGAAACAAATGCGGGTACTTCCCACAAATGTCGAAAAATGGAACTAAAATAAAAACTAGTTATGTTTCTTTGCCAATCTTAGCCAATCGTAAGAAAAGACAAAAATAAATATCAAAAACTTTTTCTTTTTTATTTTCAAATTTGGATATTTTTTTGACCGCGAGGGGTCGTTGCTTATTATAAATATCGTATTATTAACTTCCGTATTTGTAGTTCAAAGTACGATTTGCGATAACAATTTAATCTAGAGTATCTCTAGATAAGACATGTGAAACATTTTTCTGCTGAAAAATGGAGGTGTAAACTCACCCGATTACTTCACTAACCTAAATTCGTTAATAATGAAATCAACATTCGTTAAAACGTTTCTTTTATTATTTAGTTTACGAATTCAATTCGGAAACGTATTTGCACAAGGTTAGTGGTATTAAGACGTGAATTTACTTTGTTTTAACGTTGATTTCGTGTAGATAAATGCAAAATTGTGACAAAAGACGTCACCGGTTCAGAGATACGATTTTTCGTTTCGGAGCGAACACAGATAAGTAAATTACGAATTTTGACTATTTCTCTAGTGGTTTTAACTTTTGCAATACCATGTCGGATCAAATTGTTGCGCACATAAACATTTAAATTTTTTTGGGGGAGGGGGGGGAAAGGGGACAAGAGGGGGGGGGGGGTTTGCATCCATACTGGTTTGAGTGTGGTTTGAGTTGCATGATAATGGTTTGGTCGATTAATTTTTAAAATTAAAAGTATATACAGATTTCCATTGACCATTTGCCTTGAAAAGAGAAATTTTTTACGATGTAATTCGTTTTAAAATTCGGTGTTTTGGTGATGGAGAAATCGCGATTCGTAAGTTGATTTTTAAGATTCGTTTTGGATTTTTTGTTATAGGGACGATTGTGAGCGAATTAATTGTAATCCATAAACCAGTTGCTACAATTTCGGAGGTTAAATTAAGGTTTTCGATAGTTACAAAATTTTTGGCAATCGTAAATCCAGTTTCGGTCGATCGGACGCGCACGAAATTCGATTTAATAATCGCCGATGAATTCGATTTGTTCGATCAACGTCCGAATAAAGAAATTCTCAGGAAATTGATTTGCGAACCAGGAAAAGTATTTTTGTTACCGATTTTTATTTTACTTTTGTTTATGATACAGTGAATTTGTTTTTAGAGTGACATTGATACATTTGTGATTGTGAGATTTAATGATGTCAACGAAAAACCTATTTTTAATAGAGCGGCAATCGCGTACGACATTCCGGTACGAATTTTTATAGATTAATTACACATATTGTATGTTGAATTATCGTAGCGAAATGCATTTTTTAATTTTTAATTTTTTTTTTCAAATTATGTTGACAACGAATTTTGTAATTTTTTAAACATTTTTTTTTACTGAAAACTGCATTTTAGTACGTAATTTCGACACTAGAGGGCAATAAAGAGCTTTTAACATGATTTTAATTTATTTATACAGAAATTTCCCATAAATCTTCCGTTTTCCAAAATGTACGACCCGATAATCGTGAGCGATAGAGACGACACGATTTTCGGGAAACTCGAATTCGTGGTTTGGGATGATGACACATTCGTGAGTTAAAAATTGCTACGAAATTTACGTAACTTTTCTTCATTTTAAATTATTTCAGACGACTGAAAATGACGTAATTGGCGCCACAGGTGAAGAATTAGGGAATTCTAAAGAATTTTTGGTGAATTTACATTTCAAACAATCCGTGGATCCAAGAATTAAGAAAGAATATGACGTCATACTGATGGCTACGGTAAAAATATTTTACTAGTGTGAATTAAATTTGCTGACGTCATTTATTTTAGGATACAAGTACGAATCCATTAAATTCGTGGATTCCTGTAAAAATCGTACTGCAAGAAGAAAAATTGGGAAATCGACCAAAATTTGAACGAAAATCGTATACAGCGGACATTAAAATTCGAGATAAATTGGTAAATTTGATTTGAGTTTCGTAATGAGTTTTGTTTGTAATTAGAATGTTTTTACAGGTTTTAGGGGATACAAAGTTGAATACGAAACCGACAGCAATAAGTGCGACGACAAGTGGTGGGAATTCTTTGCGTTACGAAATCGACGAATCTTTGTCGGGTGTTGAAAAGGGTTTTACGATTGATGTTGCTGCGGGTACTGTGACTGTTGGGAATGTTACACGAATTGTGCAAAGTGGCTTGACGAGAATTTCGTTGTTTATTCGGGTAAAGATATTGAAATATTCGTAAAGATTTAAATGCGAATGGAAATTCGTTAAATTATTGCCTTTGCACACCAAAGACCAATCTCCTTTAGTGTGCAAAGGCAATAATTCAACGAATTTCCATTCGCATTTAATTATGAACACCAAAACGGTCTGAAGTACTTCTTCTTTAGAATTATTCGTAAAGATATGAAAAAATTTGTAAATATTTTTAAAAATTCGTAAATTTTAATTTTGTGTTTTATATTTAGGTGATTGCCAACAACGACCAATCGTTATCCGACATTTGCGTCATTACCGTTACGATCATTTACGTTCCGAAATTCGAAAATACTTCGTACTCAGTTTTCGTGCCGCTCGAAATAGCAATTGGAAATATCATTTGGATGGCTAATGCTGGGCCTTTTGTCACATATTCCACGAATCCCAATTCACTTTCTCACTACAATTTGAATCCGGAAACCGGAAGTTTAACCGTGAAAAAGTCATTGGAAAAATTCGGTGTAGAAACAATTGAAGTAATTGCCACGAGTCACGAAAGCAAGACGCAAACGAAGGTAAATTCGTTTTTAATTCGTAAACACAAATAATTTGTTATTATTTCGTTCAGGTTACCATAAACGTTGTCAACAGTGGCAACATCTTTGAAGCACAATGCGAAATAGAAGAAAGTAAAGTAAACACCATTTGTAACGGTTTAGATGTGATTCGGAGTGAAAATTACGAAATCGTAAGGGGAAATGATGGTAAAACGAGAAAATGTTTACGAAATTTCTTAATTTTAAAATTAAATTTCGGTTATAGGTGAGATTTTTGAAATTGTTAATAATCAATTACGGAACAAAGTGGAATTGGATTACGAAACACGAAATGTTTACGTTTTGGTTCTGCAAACTAAAAATTCACGGAAAGTTTTGTACGTAACTGTCAAAGTAACAAATGTAAACGAAGCGCCGTATTTTAACAATAAGAAGGAAATATACGGAATTGCGCCTTGGATTCAACTTGATCACAAAATTACATCATTTGGAGTAAACTACGAATCTGAAATTAATTTTAAATCAAAAATACGAATTAAAATTTGTAGAAATCGAAAAGACGAATTGAAAATCGTAAAAATTTATAATAGTGCGCGGGTGCACTATTTCCCCAATCCATTTTACCCCCGCGCACTATTAGAAATTCGCTAACAGTAATGTATTTCCCCCGCGCACTATTGGAGACCCGCGCACAACTAGAGAAAATACGGTAAAACGAATTGAAATTCATAAAACTTGATAAAACGAATTTAAATTTGTAGAAATCAGAAAGAAATGAATTGAAATTCGTAAAATCGATAAATCGCATTGAAATTCGGAAAAAATGAAATTAGAAATCGAAAACGTTTACGAATTGAATTTTATAGAAACCGATAAAACAAATTGAAGTTCGTAAAAATTGATAAAACAAAACTGGTTCAAATTCGTAAAAAAAAATTACTTAATCACGAATTTCGCATCTAGGTCACAGATCCAGACAAAAATTCAGTTATTATGTATAGTTTAACGGGAGATGACGAATTTGTAAAAATATTTCACGTAAATTCGGAGAATGGCGAGTTGCAGTGGATGAAAACGCCAACCGAGAAAATTTATAAAGGGGAAATCAGAGCCGAAGACAATGGGAAACCCTCGAAATCTGTACAAATGAAAATAAAAGTAAAAAAATTTATTCATTTTTTAATTTGTTAGAATTAGTAACGTTTCTTAATTTTTTATTTCAGATTTTTGTGCTGACACATAGTGACGTTTTTACTCTAAAATTATCGATTGAAAATTATAATGAATTAGATGCAAAATCCAAAAATATTGAAAAGTATAAAATCAACTTTTCCAAAAAAAAATTAATTTTAATTTTTTGTAAACTTTTACAACAATAGAGATCTGAGTGACATCATCAACCATCAAGTGACACTTTTGTATATGAAACCGAATTTAAATTCGGAGCACGTATTGGACTTTTTTATATTCGCATCTAAAAACGACACTGTGACAACATTCGAAGAACTCGAAACGTAATTTCAATTTCCGATCTCAATTTTTAAGATTTGTCACTAATTTCGTAGTAAAATCAAATTAGGTTGATGAATTCGTCAAACGAAAAATTAAAAGAAATATTCGGAGAGCATTCCTTTCATCCGTACACGAATTTGCGTCAGCAAGAAGTGAAACAGAATGTGGAGATTGAACAGAAACTTTTAATCATCATCATTTTATCAGTGGTTCTTGGCGGTTTCGTTGTAGCTGCCATTGGAATTGTTTTGTTCAAAAAATGCAGGTACGAATGTGATTCGTTTTTGTATTTTATTTAATTATTTTTCGATTAGTAAAATTCGTTTTTATACAATTGTAGTTCATCGCCGTTACAAAATGGAATTTCGACTAAAGATTTGCTGAAGAATGAAGAACGAAATGAGTCAAATACTAAAATAAATATTGGAAACGGAGATTTGGAGATGAAAAATAACAAAACGTAACATTTCCACATTTTTACTTGAAATATCTCGGGTCTGCATCAACTACGTTTGAAATTACGCATCAATTACGTTTGAAATTTGTTTTGTAGACGACGAGATATTTCGACTTGAAGTGTAAATTCGTGAATAACGAATTTTTTATTTTAGATTTGTCAACGGAAAAGAAAATCCTTTGATGGTCGAAGACGAGCCAAAATCGTATAACATGAAAAATACGTTGCCCCGAATCGTGGGGGAAAACGAAATCACTTTTGTGGAGCTCACGGACGAATTGCAACATGCAGACGAATTTCACGAAATGGAAGAATGTGACAGCATCATCAACTCCGAATTGGAATACGAGCTACCGGAAGTTGATTACAAACCTGGATGTAGGAAAAGCGTCACGTTTAAAGATCCAAGAACTAGCATTTTGTCGAGTAACGAATGTGGTGATTTAGTAACTGTAGAACCGGTTGCAAAAACAGATTACGAAAGTAAAGACGTAAATGTCGAAAATAATGACGAAATTAGGCACAAAAGTAAAACAGATGTGCCTATTGACGAATTAAACAACGAGATTTCTGGAAACGAGGAAATTACTGATAATTTAGCTTCAACTCACATTTAAAACGAAAGTTACGTTTTAGATCACGAAATATGGCCGAAATATGTAAAAAGTGAAATTTCATGTAAAAAAAAATGTCACTTCCAGTTTGATTTTGAAATGTGAAATTAAACCAGAAGTGGCATTTAAGAAAAAATAAAATACTAATTTTGATAAAGAATTTACGAAATAATTGTTAATTTCGTTTTGATTATAATTTCGACCTTTGTAATTCGTTGATAAACAAATTAATCAGCAAATATCTAAAATGATAATTTTTAGATTCATTTTTATTTTGGTTTATCTCAAAAAGATAAGGAAAATATTCGATGCATGAAGATAAGAATTTTATTATTCCCGGATTCTTACGGAATATGGTTGAAAGGAACAACAATTCGTGATTTTACGTTTACGAATGCGAGAAAATTATCATGAATTTACGAAAACGACTTCTTTTACTCACTCACTTATCTTTTCTCATATTTATCACCTGTAAAACCTCTCTAGTGTTAGCTCAAGATACTAGTAAGTCAAAGCATAAAACAATGATTTTCGCGTTGTAAATTACGAATTTTGATCTGTAAATTACTCATTTCAATTTGTAAATTACGAATTTCAACAATATCTTTTAGGTAAATGTGAAATTTTGACGTTGGATGGCAACGAAAGTTTAAAACCAGTTACGATTGACGAAAGGTCACCAATAGGTTACCAAATTACGCAACTGGTTGTCAAACACGAATCACTAACTTCAGCTGATACTGTAAATTTAATGTTTTCGCCGGTACAAAATGAATTTTTTACAATTGACAACAAAACACCACTAAACAGAACTCATACTCAGTTTGACATAAAAGTAAAGGCCGAATTCGATTTATTCCAGCAATATCCGGTTAGAAATTACACAATTTTGTATATTGTATTTTATTACAATTTTATTTATAATTTAGGATAAAGAAAAACGTGAGACACTGAATTGTAGGCCGAATCGTGTATCGGTAAGTAATTTTCGTGATGTTTCGAAGTGAGATTTTTTGGGTTACGAAAATGTGAATCGATTTGTGTTGAACAAACGAATTGAATGAAATTCGTGTTTTCTGTATCCAAAAAATCTCAATTTAAAATTTGTATTTTTTATGTTATTTATTTCAATTTTAGGGAGAAAAGAAAATTATTATAATGTTTAGGGAAGTCAACGATCCACCCGAATTTACTAATAAAGCGGGAAATTTTCAGTTTGAGTTGTTCGAGGTAAAATCGAGTTTTTCGGGCACCCGAATTAAGATTCGTAAGAGATTTTTTTGTTATTTTAACAGAAATTTCCGATTGATTTACCTTTTTCCAAATTGTTCCCGCCAATTTATGTGCAAGATAATGATGCGAATCGGTTTGGTGATTTGGAATTTACGGTTTGGGAAGACGACACTTTAGTACGAATTTGATTTTTGATAATTTTACGCAAGTTTCGGTGAGATTTTAACTCAGTTTTGTTGCAGACGACTCAAAGTACGATTGTGTATGCTGATGGAGATGGAAAGAAAATCGATAGAAATAAGAATGTGGTCAATTTGTACCTTTCGAAATTTCTAAATGCAAAAGTTAAAACGGAACACAATTTGGTTTTGTTGGCAAAGGTAATAAACAGAAATTAGAATTCATGGCATAGGTACAAATGTTGTTTTCAAAATACGAAACTCGAATGTGAAACATTGGAACACAAATTAAATTTGAGCACTCCGAGAAATTTGAATCTCGAGATGTAATTCGTTATTTACGTTTTCGGTTTTTTCTTCTCATAGGATAAAAGCGGTGATGCAACGAGTAAAAGCGCAACTGCCAACATCAAAATCGTTGTCACGTCAGATCCGACGAATCGTTTACATCCGAAATTTACAACCAACATGGCTTCAACAGCAATTAAAATTAAAAACAAATTGGTGGCAAATGAAGATAAAATTATAAAAGGATTAATTGAAGCTAAAATTGATGACAGTAGTGATGTGGAATACGAAATCGACCAAGATCGAACAAGTAAATAACGAAAGTTGATTACATTTTTATAAAAGTTTAATTTTACTTTTTGTTTTTATTTTAGTGTGTCCGAACTGCTTTAACATTCGGAAAGTCGGTAATTCGGTTGAAGTCGAAATTGTTGAATTAAAACCGTATGTGGAAAGATTCGTCACAAACGTTCTCGTTGCAATTCGTGTGAGTGATGCAGTTGTGGTATCAATTCGTAATAATTTTAATTTTTTTTATAAATTCATTTTTAGGCGATTTCCGTCAACAATCCAGTGTTGTCTGATCTATGTTTACTCACGATTTACCTCATTCACGCGCCCGATTTTGACAGCAAAACGTATTCACTTTATGTGGCAAGAAATGCAACTTACGGAAGTGTACTGTGGAGTGCGAATGCAGGGCCATTCATGACGTATTCGTTGAAAGGTAATTTTGTATTTGTATTTGTAAAAATTGTAAAATTCGTGAAAATTGGTGGAATTTTAATTAATTAACGAAATTTTGCAATATCTGAAAGTAATTTGTGAAAGTTTGTTTCAGTTTTTATACGAGATTTTACATTAATTATACAAACTTTGATGTTATTTTATTAATTTAGATAGTATTTTTAGAATTTTCGCTATCTAATATAGACTATACAGTATTTCTCAGTTGTATGTCTGTCTGTCTGTCTGTGTGTCTGTGTGTCTGTCTGTCTTTCGATAGGCTCCGTTATTTGCGGACCGATCTTCACCAGATTTTAAAGGAATGCCCCAAAAGCAATTCTGAATCGAAATGCAAAAAAACATTTGACCAGTCCCGTTTAGATTCCCCGCAAATGGACAACCGGGATGCTCAGAACAGGAAGTCGCATGCACAGGCATTGTTGTCTCCGAGAACACGCGGGACAGGGTTGACAATGCCACATGAAGTAGCATGAGCTTTTACTACAACATTCTCACTACAAGAACATTCCAGGCAACAATGCACAATGGGTTGGTAGAAATGGAGGAAGCGGAAAGGAGGAATGGAAGGAGAAATGGAATATTGCACAAACAGCATGAAACGGGACGGGAACAAACACAAAACTGACAGGAGCAAGCTGGGACCCCAATAAGTGTATCCCATAGCGAGCGTTGAGCGCAGCGATTCGCGAGGCGTTTAATAGTGCACAAATAAGCTGGAAAATGAACAAAATGAAAGCCGGGAAGGAATCTAAATTCGCAGCCACAATAAGTGTGGTCCAGGACGGGATCTAAGTTATTAAACCCAAAATCCGCAATAAGGGCGCTCCTGTATCCGTAGCGTAGCACGGGCACTGTGCTAGTATTTTATAAAAGTGCAAGTAAATTCGACAAAATTATTACATTTTAATGTTATAAAATTTAGTTCCGAATGCGTACTTCGATGTAAATAGTGAAACGGGTGTATTAAAGACTACAACAACATTGGAACCTGCTCTAGACGAAACTCTCACAGTAATTGCACGAAGTAGTGCTTTAGGAAGTAACTATGAAGATGAAACTGAAGTATTTCTGCCCCAGAATTGTATCATTAATGAAATAATAAGATATGATTCATTTTGTTTTAGGTAACGATTCATGTCGTTGACAACGTGGAAAGCTCAAAACAATTGAAATTTGATAAGAAAAAGTATTCTGCTGTTATTGGTGTAAAAAGTAAAAAAATCGTTGGTGGTACCGGTACGAAGTTGACAGTTATGCCCGAACCGATTAAAGCAACAGTTACGGGATTTTCAACTGGAATTAAATACGAAATTGACAGACAACTTTCGGGTAAATAATGCACAAACATGAAAAAAAAAAATCGTATTTTTAAATTCAAATTGTGAATTGACGATTTTTGACGATTTGGTGGCTTTACGAGTTTAGGTTTATGATTTACGAATTTTAATTTCAGATTGCCCTGGCTGTTTCCAAATTGAGTCCAACACAGGTCAAGTTGAGCTTATCAATCCACATTTACTGCTTCAAACGTCTTTCGTCGAACCAACATTAGTTTTACGAGTAATTTCGTTACGAATTTGATCATATATTAAATTTATTTTACATTATTATTTTTTACTATAGGCAATTTCAACCGCCAATCCGTTGCTCTCAGATACGTGTACTCTTACCGTGAAAGTAGTTTATTTCCCCGAATTTAGGTTTACCAAAATACATTCGTTGTTTGTCCCACGAAACTCAACGTTAGACACGCTTTTGTGGACTGCACAAGCGGGACCATTCATGTTCTATTCACTCAAAGGTTTCGTGATTTTAGTTCTACGAATTTAAATTCGTAATTTATAATTTTAACGTTTTAGGCACAAATTCATACTTCAAAATCGATTCCGAAAGTGGTGAAATTAGGATTAGAGCGCCATTGAATGATGTGGCGAAAGAGAAAATCACAGTAGAGGCAATGACGGAAATTAATGGACAACAGGAAGTGGACGAAATTGATGTATTGATGACGAATTTTAGTGAGTCGGTTGTAAAATAACATTTGTCGTTTCGTTTTAGATTGAAATATATGTCTTAGACGAAGCTAAAAGCGATTTGTATCTACAATTTAAAAACAAAACCTATTCAGCAGAAATTGATGTCAAAGGCAATGTGTTTGACGTAAATGTTCATTTAACTGCTTCCGAATCTCAATTCGTGTTGACATTTTTACTTGTTTTAGCTTGTTGCACCTGTATCAATAGAAGCTACAATTCATGGCCGAGTTAGCCCTTATTACGAAATAGACGCAGGTCTTACAGGTATTAAATAATGTCTAAAATTTCGTAAAATGTAAAGATCAACAAAAAACTTTTTTTAAATCGCCTTTTAGAGTTTCCAGACTGTTTTTCTATCCACCACACAACTGGTAAACTGCAAATTACGAATGTAAATCCGTTGCTTGAAAAGCAAATCGAGCGAACATCGGTGATTACGAAAGCGTTTTCCTCTGAAAACCGAATTTTCTCCGATTCTGCCAAAATTTTTGTGCAATTCGTGTATTCGCCTCACTTTCATAACAAGGATTACGAATTGTACGTTTCTCATAAAACATCTCTAGGAACCGAATTGTGGACAGCGAATGCGGGTCCGTCTATGACGTATTCGATCAAAGGTATTCAAATTTGTAATTTTGTAAGAAAATGCATATTTTATTACACGAATTTCAGATTCAAATTCTTGTTACGAGATCAACAACCAAACGGGAGTTTTGAGCGTAAAAACATCATTACAAAATTGTAACCACGAAATTGTTGTCATTGATTCGACGAACAAAATAAATCGCGAGTCGGATCAAACGAAAGTTTCTCTTTATATTTTTGACGGTGTCCGAAATGAGCGCCACCTGCATTTTGAACATATGAGTTACTCAGCTGTTGTGATTGTTGAAAATAACAGACTTGAAAGTGGTAATGCAATTAATACGAATCCCGATGCAGTAAAGGCAGCGATTAGTGACAATAGCAAAATTTTATACGAAATTGACTCAAAGCGTACAGGTAAAGATAAAAATCGTAAAAACGAATTTAATAAATTAAATTTACTTTTTTTCTCGATTTTAGATTTCGCAAACTCCTTCTCGATTGACAATCGAACGGGCAAAGTTGAATTCGTAGACGCAGATTCATTGATTACAAAACGCGTGACCAAAACCACCATCATCATACGAGTAATTTAAACGCAAATCCCGAATTTTAAAATTATATATTCGATTTGAATTATCTCAAAAAAAAAAAAAATTAATTTGTACCCACACTTTTGAAATTCGGAACTCTTAGAAAGAGGAAATCGCACGTTTTAAATTAATTTTTAAATTTTTAGGCGTTTTCAGAGGAAAATACGTTCTATTCAGACACATGTACTTTAACAGTTCACTTTCATTACAAACCGAAATTTCAAAAGACAAAATACTCAACATTCGTTCCTCGAAATTCAACTTTTGGTAGCGTTTTATGGACAGCCAACGCTGGACCTTTCGTCACATATTCGTTGAAAGGTATGTGATTACCAGACAAAATTTTGCAATTTTTTTTCCAAATTAATTCGTATTTCCAGATCAAAGTACATTTTACGAAATTGACAACGAATTGGGTGCAATTTCCGTGAAAAGTAACTTGCAAATGGCCATTAGCGAAACATTAACAATCGTAGCCAACACAGAAGTAAATGGGAAATTCGTCAGCGACAGCACAGATGTAATTCGGGCATCCTAAATGCACTTTTGTTTATGAAACTAAAAATGTAATCTTTTATTACAGCTTGCAATTTGTGTGATTGACAGAGTGGAAAGCACAAAACAATTGAAATTTGATAAGAAAAAGTATTTTGCTGTTATTGGTGTGAAAAGTAAAAAAATCGTTGGTGGTCTGAAGTTGACAGTTATGCCCGAATCGATAAAAGCAACAGTTACGGGAGTTTCAACTGGAATTGAATACGAAATCGACAAACAACTTTCGGGTAAATAATGCACAAACACGTGTAATTTTCAATTTTTTAGGTAACGAATTAGATTTGTGATTTACCAATTTCAATTTCAGATTGCCCTGGCTGTTTCCTCATTGAGCCCAACACAGGTCAAGTTGAGATTATTAATCCATATTCTCTGCTTCAAACATCTTCTGTCGAAACAACTTTAGTTTTGCGAGTAAAATCGTTACGAATTTTATTAAATTTTACATTTTCGTAAAAATTATTTTTCTTATTTTAGGCAATTTCAACTGCCAATCCGATACTTTCGGACACTTGTACTCTAACCTTGAAATTAATTTATTACCCTGAATTTGGGTTTACCAAAAAACTTTCGTTGTTTGTCCCACGAAACTCAACTTTGGATACGCTTTTGTGGACTGCACAAGCGGGACCATTTATGTCGTATTTACTAAAAGGTTTCGTAATTTTACTAATTTTATAGTTTTAAATTTGTAATTTTCGATTTAAATGTTTCAGGTACAAATTCGTACTTCAAAATCGATTCCGAAAGTGGTGAAATTAGGATTAATGCGCCGTTGATTAATGTGGCGAAAGAGAAAATCACAGTAGAAGCAATGACGGAAATTAGTGGACAACTGGAAGTGGACGAAATTCAAGTATTGATGACAAATTTTAGTGAGTCGGTTGTAAAATAACATTTCTCGTTTCGTTTTAGATTGAAATATATGTCGTAGACGAAGCTAAAAGTGATTCGTATCTACGATTTAAAAATGATACGTATTTAGCTGAAATTGATGTCAAAGGCGACGTATTTAACGTAAGTCTACTTTTAACTGCTTCCGAATCTCAATTCGTATTGACATTTTTACTTATTTTAGTTTATTACACCTGTAACAATTGAAGCTTCAATTTACGGCAGTATAAGTCCTTATTACGAAATAAATACTGATCTTACAGGTATTAAACACACTTCAAATGAAAAAATTCGTGAAAAATATAAAAATCGTTCACAATTGTAATCTTTCTAGAGTTTCCTGATTGTTTTTCTATCGATTCTGCAACTGGAAATTTGCAGATTACGAATATAAATCCGTTACTCGAGAAGAAAATCGCACAAACATATCTGATTACGAAAGCAGTTTCGTCAGAAAACAGAATTTTCTACGTTTCTGCCAAAATTTTTATTCAATTCGCATACTCGCCTCAATTTCGTAACAAAAATTACGAATTGTACGTTTCAGACAAAACATCCGTAGGAAGCGAATTGTGGACTGCAGATGCAGGTCATTTGATGACGTATTCGATCAAAGGTATCTCAATTTGTCATTTCGTAAGAAAATGTGTATTTTATCACTCGAATTTCAGATTCAAATTCTTGTTACGAGATCAACAATCAAACGGGAGTTTTGAGCGTTAAAACGCCATTACAAAATTGTAACAACAAAATTGTTGTCATTGATTCCACGAACAAAATAAATCGCAAATCGGATCAAACCATAGTTTCTCTTCATCTTTTTGACGGTGTCCGAAGTGAGCGTCATCTACACTTTGAACACAAAAGTTACTCAGCTGTTGTGATCGTTGAAAACAACAAACCCGAAAGTGGTAACCCGATTCGTCCAAATCCAGATGCTATAAGAGCAAAGATTAGTGACAATAGTGAAATTACGTACGAAATTGACACAAAACAAAGCGGTAAACATAAAAAATTCGTAAACCGAATTAAATGAATTGAGTTTTCTGATTTTTACTTTTTTCTCAACTTTAGACTTCGCAGACTGCTTTTCGATCAACAGACAGACAGGCGAATTTGAATTTGTAGATGCAGATTCGTTGATTACTAAACGCGTGACCAAAACCACAATTATTATACGAGTAATTTAAAATTCAAATTTCAAAATAAAGAAAAAAAAACACGATTTGATTCGTCTGTAATAGAAAAATCAATTCGTACACGGTGTACGAATTGATTTTTCTATTTCAGACGAATTGAGCTAAATACTAAATTTTCATTTAAAAGTAGCATAATTAAACGAATTTTAATTTTTCTAGGCGATTTCAGTCGGCAATTCGTTGTATTCAGATACATGTATTTTGGTAGTTCAATTTCGTTATAAACCGAAATTTGACAAGAAAAAATACTCAATATTCGTTTTACGAAATTCCACATTTGGCACTGTTGTGTGGACCGCCCAAGCCGGATCTTTCGTGACGTACTCTTTGAAAGGTGCATAAACACGAATTTTCAAATTTTTATCTAAATACATTTGTATTTTCAGACAAAAATTCGTTTTACGAAATTGCTAACGAATCGGGTGCAATTTCCGTAAAAAGTGACTTGCAAACGGCAGTGGACGAAGTAATAACAATCGGTGCCACTACAGAAGTCGATGGGAGATTCGTAAATGACAGCACAGACGTAATTCGGGTGCCTAAAATGCCACTTTCGTGTTACTAAAACGTAAATTTGTTTTTCAGCTTGCGATACACATTATAGATGACGAGAAAACAGTTTCAAAACCAAAATTTGCGCACAAGAAATACTCAGCAGTTGTCGGCATCAAACACAATTCGGTAAATGAATTTGTAAACTTTTGTAATTACAAATTTGAGAAATCTTCGTGATTATAAATTTGTCTAATTTTCGTAATTACGAATTTCAATTTCATTAGATCGTTGGTAGCAAAACATTACAATTAAAACCAAATGAAATAAGTGCAACAATTGTAGATGCCAGTTCACTGCACTATGAAATCGACCAAACACTTTCGGGTAAACCCCAAAATCGGAAACCCGAAAACCCGAATTTTAGTTAAAACACCTTTTATTGTATTTTAGAATTTCCCGATTACTTTTCAATCAACAAAACAACTGGAGAAGTAACAATAACAGACGAAACATCGTTAATCAATAAAGAACAGACGAAAACATCAGTAGTCATTCGGGTAACGAATTAAAACTTAAAATTTCTCGAGTCACCCGAATACCGAAATTTTTAATTTTTTTTTTTTTTGGTTAAAAAAAGGCTGTTAGTAACTCAGATTCATCAAATTACGACATTTGTTGCGTTTTAATTCGACTCGTCTACGAGCCCTCATTTTATGCCAACGAATTTTCGGTATTTACTTATCGCAACGTCACCGTGCGGACAAATTTGTGGACAGCAAATGCGGGACCTTTCGTGAGTTACAAATTAAAAGGTAAAAATATTTGCATTGACCGAGATCATGACGTCATTCAACATTACTTGAGTCTATACAAACCCACGCTTCAATTGATAGTAAATGACGTCATCCGTAATTTTGTGTCAGTTTTTACGAGATCGTCGCATCTTATAATTGTTTTAAACTTTTTAATTATTTTTTTAGTTATTAATTTTTAATTTTTTTTTTTTTTTTAAAGATTTGAACGAATTTTATCACATCGAAACAAAATCGGGGGTTTTAAGGGTAATTAAGGAATTGGATCGCGCAGAAGCAGAAACATTACACGTAATTGCAGAAGGAGAAATGGGAACTGATTATACAGATGTAAAAGTTGTTTTTATTTATGTATTAAGTGATCATTTTTAATTATTTTTTTATTTTTATTTATTTATTTTTATTTTTTTAGGTTACGATTTACGTTTTGGATTCTTCCAATTCACAAATTGGAAGTGTGAAACATTCGCTCGAAGAGTGTTCAGTGCTTGAAAATGAAGTTAATGCTGTTTGTGGTGACTTATTTTTGAATGAAAGTGATAAATATACGATCATGAAAGGAAATCAAGGTAAATTTATAGCGACATCTGTGGGATGTTTACTGAATGAATTAATAAAAAATAATGATCTAAAAAGTCATATTTTTATGTTGATTGACTCAGACTGGTCGGGATTGGTCGGGGCCAGTCGAAAATCAGTTTGCTAAGGTTAAATAACACCAATTTGTGGATGGGATGGTTTATTAAAGTGTTTATGGTTTGTTAAAATCATAATTTTTAGATAAAATAGTTTGAGACTGGTCGGGATCGGTCGGGATGGATCTAAAATTTTGTTTCTCAAAGATGTTTTACCAGTCAAAATGCGATACCTTAAATTTACTAAAATTAACTACCGACTGTTATTTAAACTGCTTTGCCTCCTAGTGTTGAAATTTAGAACCAATTTCACATTTTTAAATCAAATTTTTTATAATCGATATAAAACACAAACTACGGTATTTATTTAAATCGATCAGACGATCAATATCTTATTTTATAATTTTAAAGTCCAAATTTTAACACCAGGAGGCGCCACATATATTCCAACATTATTATACATAATCTTTTCACATTCCTTAAATTTCTTTTAGATCAAAACTTCAAGATCTCTGCCAATAAACTGCTAACAACCAGAAAACTAAACTATGAAGAGACCGATACCTACATCTTAACCCTTTATAGTGAAATTGCCAACACAACAATATACGTCAAAGTTAAAGTCAATGACGTCAACGAAAAACCGTATTTCGAAACAACCAATCAAATATTTGCAATTGCTCCATGGATCCAACCCAACAATTTAATCACAAGTTTCAAAGCGAAAGACCCAGATTTAATCACAACTAAAAATGGAGAATTAAGTTACAACATTAAAGTTCCTGGAACTAGTTCTAACCTCTTTAAATTGGATTCGAGAACTGGGGAATTGAAATGGGTTGAAAAAGCAACTGAAAAAGTTTATATTTGTAATGTTATGGCAGTTGATGGTGGATCGCCATCTTTGTTTGAAACTATTGAAATCAAAGTATGGTGTGCTGGTGGTGATGTATGGTGTAAAAGAGTGATGTTTTTGTTTTGTTCTTCAGGTTTTTGTGTTGGAAGTTGAAAATATCTTCAGTTTGAAGATGGAAGGGAGAAAAAGAGTTGTTAGAAGTGTTTCTAGTGTTGAAAGGTGGGTTTGTGAGGTTTGGGGATGATTATTGAGGCTTTTGATTTTTTTTTTATTGTATTTTTTTAGGGATTTGAGTGATGTGCTTGGGTTTCAAGTTGTATTGTTGATCACAAAACCAGATTTGGAAGCAGAAAGGTAATTAAAGGAAATTTATTAAGATTTAATTTTTTTGTGCATTTTTTGAAAAGTTTTTAGATTTTCTTTTTTAATTTTTATGAATTTTTGCTGAATTTTTAAACTTTTTTGAATTTTGAATTCAAAACAAAATTCTAAAAAAATCATAAAAATTTATAAAAACGTTGAAAAAATTCAAACAGAAATTTCTTTTAATTTTTATGAATGTTTTGGAATTGTTTTGAATTTTTTGAACTTACATAAAATTTAAAAATTTTTTGAATTTCAAAAAATTCATAAAAAATCTGAAAAAATTCAAACAGAAATGTTGTTGAATTTTTTAAATTTTTATGAACTTTTATGAATTTTTTGAAGTTATTTTGAATTAATTTGACTTTTGTTGAATTTTTTGTGAATTTTTTGAATTGTTATGGTGTTCTTTGAATTTTTAACTTCTTGTTTTGATTTTCTTTAATATTTTAAATATTTTATCAATTTTTTTAAACATTTACATTTTTTCAAATTTTTAGCAAAACCGAATACCAATTATTCGCTGTTGCCGGAGACTCTGTACTACCATACACAAAAATCCGAGAGTATATGATGTCATTTCATTCAAAACCTCACACTTTTAAACAAAAACTTTTGATTTTCTAGACTAGCAGCATCAAAAAAAGACGAATTAAATCAAAAACTCGGCGACCACAAATTCGAACCTCTAAAATCCAATTTCCCTTCAACAAATGACAATAAAAATGAAAATGAAGAAACAGAAAAAGAGGAACAAGAAATTGTAAACACGCAAATTGATTTTCAAATTATAGCAATTGTGGTGTTGTCCATCATCATATGTGGTTTGATCATTGCTTTGATTGCGATTAAATTAAAAAGACATAGGTAAGAACACGTTAATAAAATTTCTGAAGTTTTATTGATTAACTAGAGAATTTTACAGAAATAATTCGTCGAATAAAATAGGCGCCTCGGTTTCGAATAAAGATTTGTTGAAAAATGAAGAAATTAGTGATTCTGAAGTGAAAATAAACGTCGAGGATAAAATAACCAATGGGTATGTATAATTTAGTAAAATGTATCAAAATTTTGTGTTTAAAATTAAAAACACGAATTTTCAGCTAAATAGATTTTATGGTTGTAACGAGTTTTAGATTTTGACACTAGATGGCGCTAAACTTTACTCGATCAAAAACACCGCCATATTTAAATTCAAAATTCAGAATAAAAAAAATATCACTTTTAAAAAAAATAACAATTTTTTATTATTTCTTCAGATTAGATGAAACAAGAGCTAATTCTTTACCTGAAAACGAAAGAAAATCGAACGACGTTCAATTCCGAGTCAACACATTGGGTCCACGAATAGTGAGCCAGGACGAAATCATCGTCCAAGAAATGTCGAATCCTCGCTACAGTGTGATCCAATACCTGCCAGAAGACGAAGACAATAATTCCACCACTCACAGTTCAGAATTAGAGCACGAACTGCCAGCAATGCCAGAAATCGACTACAAGCTCGGAGCCAGGAAGAACGTGTCGTTCCAATCAGGAATCGTCACAATAAATGATAACACTGAAGTAGAAGTGACAGAACATGACGTCACAGTCGAAGATGAATCAAAAAACGTAGAAAACGACGGAAAAAGTGAAGAAATCGTGGAAATTTTACCTGAAAAAACAGAAGAAGTAGAAATGAAGGAATTGAAACCAGAAATTGAGCAAAATATCCCAAAAATCTACCCAATTCTCGATGAAATCGTTGATAGTTTACCGGGAAAGACAGAAATAAAGGAAAATGTAGCGGAAATTAATGAATTTAACTCAGAACTGGAGCAAAATATCTCCGAAATTGTCGAAATCTACCCAAAACTCGACGCAAATTATCATTACGTCGACGAAAACGTCGCAACTACGAGTTACTACGATTCACACGAAAACAATTCAAGCGACACGTACGACTTTTAGGTGTAAACAAATGATAATTTTATTCAATAATTAATTTAAAAACTGAACACTAAAAGTAGAAATTAATTTTTAGGTCTACTATAAATCGGATTGGTGAAATTGAGCGCCGTTGAATTGACCCCATCACAGTCCACTTCTTCATCCAATTCTTTTGGCTTCATTAAGTTTCTTGACCTGTGAATTAATAACATAAAAATTAATTTTTTAAAAGCTTAAAATCGATTTTTTTTTTTTCAAGACTCACACACAGTATTTATGCGATTGTCGCATCGCGATGAGTACGATGAAAACAACGGCGACTACGACCAAAATAATAGCCCATTCCTAGGAGAATGAAAATTATAAACTAAAATCAATTTAATTTTGTTTTGAAAAAAAATTAAAAATTTTAATTTTTTAATTTTTTTTTAATTAAATTAATTTTTTTTTAACTGGAACTGATTTTGATGGCGGTTGTTGATCGTTGTTGTGATTTCCCTTGGTGAACGCTTCGTTCATGAACGAGTTTTCTATGTTCGATTTTTCTTGAATTATCGAACTCTTGAGATGTTGAAAAATGGTTTCGTTGCTGACGTCGAGAATTACGATTATAAGGATCTCCAAACTTTAAAAAGAATAAGAGAATTGCTATAGGTTTTAGGTGATGATTTTTTTTTTTAAATCTGGTTATCGATATGCATCGATACTCACCGATATTTATTAATTTTTAATCAAATATTATTGATATTCACCGATACTCATCGATTTTTACCGATTTGCAATCAATTTTTATTGATACTCACAAATATTCAATCAATTTTTATCGATATTCACTAATATTCAATAAAATTTTATCGATATTCACCAATATTCAATCAATTTTTATCGATTATCACCAAAATTCATCTAATATTTATCAATACTTTCGCAAAATAAATTCCTTATCGATAAATATCGGAAAATTGGACGTATTTTGATATGTATCGATGAAAATCGATTAAATATTAGTAAATATACATAAAAAATCGATTAAACCAACAGTAAATATCGATTTTTCGCCTTACGGATCAGATTATCTATACCTTTCATTTATAATCGTCACATTCACTTTAACGAATTTCAAATCTTCGGTCACATATCGACCTAAAACCGTCTTAAATCGATACCGTAGTCGGTCCGGCGATAACTTGGACACATTTTCAAACGTATCTCAAAAAAAAAAAAAAAAAATATTACAAATCAAAACAAATTTAAAAATATAAAATTTTTACTATTTAATGTAAATGAAAATATCAAGGAATCTTCCAACACATTCCCATAATTCCACTCGGATTCGTTATTTTCTTTAAAAAAGTCAATCTCGGTCACAGTTTCAGTTAAATTTTCCGACCGCTCGAAAACAATGAAAGTGTTGTTATCTCCCAACAAATATTCCTCGTCCGTGTCATTGTTGAACGATAAGTCGACTTCTGAGAGAAATTCGTCCACGACTTCGTTGACCAAGACGCGCAAATTCGGGTCGTCGGATAACATCGGTGATTGGGTAGAAGAAATGACGTCATTATCACCATTTCGTGGTTCTTCTGTCACTGGATTTGGCTGTTTTTCCACGTCATGAGTCGAGAAGTTCCTGTATTCGGTCGATGAAGAGATTGAGGATCGTAAATTGCAAGACAGACCGGTCCAACCTGGAATTTTGGTAAGAATTTTAATATTTATATATTGTCAAGAAAGAATGAGAAAAGACGTGTGTAAGTTTTCGCCATTTCAACAATCGGTGTGATTTGTTGATTTCTGTAATGAGTTTCTATGGGTAAATGAGTGCGAAGATATTTAAATTATTCCTCGTAAGAGCTTAAATTACACAATAATACTTTATAGTTTTAAAATAAGTCATTTTATTAGTATTTTTGTTAGTAAAATTTATCAGAAAACTAAACTTTTGTTGATAATGCGAAACCTTATATACGTCTTTTCTGATGTTTTATAATGTGTTTTGACCCTGGTATCGAAATTCCCAAGTTCAATTTAATTAAATTTAAAAAATTCGACTTAAAATTTGCTGTTGCATTTGTTATAAAAGTCAAGTGGTTTTTTTCTGTATTTTTATGCCAAGTTTTAAATTTTTTCACTAGAGGGCGGAACAAACCTTTTAAACAAATTAATTCTCCCGTTTGTCGGTTACACATGAAATGACCGGTATCATCGTCTCTTTGCGAGCAGAAAACTGAACAATTCGGTCCGAAATATTCAAAATCGCATCTCAATTCGGTCGTCAAAATCAACCTAAAAAAAAAAATGTATATATATATAGTCAACTCCCTCATATCCGGACATAGGGCGGGACTGGGAAAAGTGGCCGGGTAAAAGATAATATTTAGTGTAGGGAGAAATTAAAAGGGGACTAGACTTTTGGCCGGATATGAGGGAGTTGTCTGATTTAATAATAATAATAATAATAATAATTAAAAAAAAAAAAAAAAAGTGAAAATTTACGAAGATTTATTCTTTAGTTCCAACTGAATTCTCTCCCCGGGCTTATTGGTCAAATACGCTGACATAAAATCCATAAATTCATGCTCGAAAAGGTCTTCATCCAAAATCACCAACTTAAAAACAGCCATTCCCTGTATACAAATATACAAGATTAATTTTTAACTAAAATTCCGTTAAAAATTCAAATTACCGGCCACTGTTTAAAGTGAATCGACAGTGGATTCAAATCCGCCATTTCGTCTCGTAAATATTTACATTCATCGTGTAATGTATGAACAGACCTAAAAAAAAAAAAAAAAAAAAAAAAAATCAATAAATCACACTTTTTTCACTATTTCACTAAAACCAGATTTTTCGTTACCCATTCGCATGATCCACGCAAACGACGAATTTTAAGTCGCATTTCGAAAGTAAATCGCAGTGAAAATTGTGAGTAAATTGAGGAAAAGTTAATTTTAGGACGCCACCGCCATAACTCACTGCTAAAATCTATTTAAAATCACATTTTACGTTAACAAAACTCAAATTTACCTATTTTCCTACCTGGAAAAGGATAAATCCACTGTAAATCGTTGACAGCATCGTGTCCAACGTGTGAATCGTAGAAGCAGTCGGTTCAAAATGATCAAATTCAAATTCAATCCCCTGTATCACATTTCTGGTATTTTTTTGTCATTTGATAATGAGATCCGAGCGTTTCGAGTGTCGTTTTATAATGTTTGAATAAATAATTCAGACTTAAAAAATTTTATATATTTTTTTAAATTTATTCGGTTTCCGTCGTCGTAATTTTACAAATACAGGGAAAAAAATCTACAAACGACGACCTCTGCGACCGCCCTTTCTTCGTGTCGAGTCGGATGGAATGGGAGTCACGTCCTCTAAAGACGGAAAGTGGAATTTGTGAGTTGAAATTTGTACGTGGAAATTATTTTTGAGGTTAAAAAAATTTTACCGATTCTGCCAATCTTCATCCCCGTTCGAGCTAAAGCACGTAAAGCCGACTGTGCGCCGGGTCCTGGAGTCTTGGTTCTGTGGAAAAGTGGGAAATAAATGAAAAATGTAAAAATTTGGTGGAAAAATGGAAAATTCTAAAAAATTACGAATAGTGAAAATTTCTGCTGAAAAACTTAAAATTTACTTAATTAAAAGGTCTCAACTCAAAGATATAACGTGAAAACATCAAGAACTTTACTATTTATACCGAAAATTGCGATTTAGTAAAAAACAAAAACAATTTGTTGAAATAAAACAATTTTCATGGTAAATGTAAGAAAAAGTTGAAATGTTGTGTAAAAAATACCGTAAAAAGTTGAAAATTTCACGTGAAATATAATTTAATTATTTTCCTATTTTCTAACTATATTATAATTTTTTTTTTTTTTTTTTTTTTTTTTTTTTTACAATTTTATTCATCAAAAATATCGAGAAGTTGGAAATCCTTAAAATAGTTGAGTTAAACATAAAAATATCATAAATAAGTGTAAATTTCCAATAAAGAACCCCTCAAAATCCCAATTTATCTTCCAAAAAGTTTCTAAAACTCGAAAATATAACTTCCAAAACTTCACTATTTCTACCTAAACTTCCAATTTAGTTCCATTTTAGGCCTAAATTTAAGTAAAATTTCCGCTAAAAACTTAATCCCACTTTTCCTTCCAATAACGTCTCTAAAAACTCGAAAATATAAGCGTAAAAACATCCAAAACTTCACTATTTCTAACAAAAAAAAAAAATAATCTCAATTTAGTCACAACAAAAACATAATTTTGTGGACAAAAATGAATTTTCATGGTACATGTAAGAAAAACTTAAAATTTTATAGGAAAAAACCTATAAAAGGCAGAAATTTACACGTAAAAGATCAAAAAATCAACTAACTTCTTAATTACCATCCAAAACCTCATCACTTATACAAAAACAAAATGTAAAAATTGCAATTTAGTCCTATTTTAGGCGTAAAACTTACTTATTTCCACCAGTAGCTCGCAACTTAATATGTAACGCGGTAATTCCCAGTGTTTTGCACTTCTCAGCCACGTCTTGAGCGGCCAACATAGCGGCATACGGTGAGGCTTCATCTCGATCGGCTTTTACCTTCATCCCACCGGTAACCCGAGCGATGGTTTCCCTAAGAAAAAGATCAAAAAAAAAATATTTTTACCCAATTTCTTAAGAAAATTTCGCGTTTTTGTGCAATTACCTTCCAGATAGATCAGTCACATGTACGAAAGTGTCGTTGAAACTGGCGAAAATGTGCGCCACGCCGAAAACGAACTCGCCTTCCAAAGCCTGTGGCCCTAAAGCGACCACGGGTTGATCTGGTTGTGTTTTTCCCTTGCGAGGAGCCATTTTCTGCAAAGAAGGGTGAAATATTGAGCTTTAAGTGGTGGTTTTGCGAGTTTTTGATTCATCCGTTTGGTTAATCGCGATAGATACCTGATGATTGCGGATTAAAATAGAGAAATAGAGCTCTGAAAATCTCGCAAACCGGAAGCAATGCCTGTGAAAAGGAATAATGTAGTGCAGCGCTAGCTGGTGGTAGAAAGAAGAAAGTGGTAATTGTTTTGAATTTGGAGCCGTCTTGTGGTGAAAAAAGGAAACTAAAAATAGTAAAGAAAAGAATAAAAAATTCACTTTAAACACCAAAATCTCAAAATTTTCTTTAATTTTTTATTAATATTTGATTAAAATCCTAGCGGCGAAATCAGAACCAAAAAAAAAAAAATCTTACAACTAAATAAATCCTCAAAAAAAATAAAAAATTACTTTAAACATTAAAATCTCAAATTTTTATTCAATCTTTATTAACATCTTATTATAATCCTATCGGCAAAATCAAAAACAAAAAACCACACAACTAAAAGCATAAAAAACAAAACAAAAAATCGACCTAAAGATTCGTCCTGCCTTTACTCCCACCCTTTCCACTCCTCTCCTCTCGACGCTCCACAGAGAACGATTCCCCAGCAGTGTCACTCCACTCGCGCTCCTCTCCTCCCCGCACCAGATGACTATACCCTAGAAGAAAAGAAAGAGAAATCGGCAACCTTGGAGGTTGTTGACACCGAAAACACATCGATGCCACAACCGGACGAACACAACACAACATGAAGCCCCAACAACTGAGCTGCGCGCGCCGCCAAAGTCTGTCTGAATCCACGGTTTAACAGACAAAACACGACCGCGCGAACACCGAATAGACTCACCATACAAGCGGGAGGCCATTGACTGCGTGCGGCGAACAACGGGCGCTATTCGACCGAAATAGGCCTAAATTAGTCCCATGTTCGACTGGGAGGAAGGCGATCGCTTCTCGTTCGAAGACAGCGATCGGTTCGAAGAAGATTCGCTCTGCAGTTGGATCAGCGAACCCGAGTCACTGTGTAATAACTGGCGGGGATGGAAAAAACAGCTGAGTAACAGTCAGAATGGAGCCAATGCGAATGGAGATACGAGGAATGCAACACAGTTGCCGTACGAACGGAGTCGCGAAGGTGAGAGAGAGAGAGAAGAGAGAGTTTATACCGTTAGAAATGCGAGGTTAGCTACCTGCTGGCTGCTGGCTGCTGGCTGCTGGCTGCTGCACGGCACTCACTGTGCACTAGCTACATTTTAGGCCTATTTTTTGCATTGTCGAATTAACCTAAAACACTAGTTTTACTGGTTTTAAAGGGTTTTAGCTGGTTTAAGGGTTTCTAATGTGAGATTTGAAGCTTTTGGCTGATTTTTCCGATGTTTTTAGTGTTTTTCTGGGGTTTTTGACGTGTGGAGGTGATTTTTTGTGGAGGTGATGTTTTTCGGGTTCGAAGACTTTTCGGTGGGTTTTAGGACTTTTCTGGAGGGTTTTGAAGGATTTTGGTGAGACATTTGATGGTTATGGGTGTTATTTTGAGTGGTTTTTTTAGAGTTATTTTTTGGTTTTAGTGGAGTTGACTTATTTTCGGGTTTTCGATAAGTTTTAGGGGTTTTAGTGGTGGTTTTTAAGGAATTTTTCGAGATTCGAAGGGGTTTTAGGGTTATTGTGTGAGATTTGACACTTTTGAGTGTTTTTCGGGTTTTTTGTCTGTTGAGAGGTGTTTTTTGATAATTTTTTCGAGTTTTTCAGGGTTTTTTTGGGGAATTTTTATGTGATTAGATAATTTTTAAAGATTTTTTTGGTTTTTTTGATAAGATTTTGTGATATCTAGTCTAAAAATAAATTTTGTTGAGGGTTTTTTTGTTGTAGTTTTTGATAAATTGTTACGGTAATTTTGATTAAAATTTGATCTAAAAAAAACAAAAGAACTTCACTTTTTGCAATCTAAAAACTCATTTTTCACCTATTTTTAACCCTAATTTGAATTCATTTTTAGATTTTAATGATATTTTTGACCATTTTGATCTTTTTTGATGTTTTTTCAGTAATAAACAATAAACAAACCAAGTTTATCGTTTTGCACCTTGAAAACAGGTTTTTTGAGCTACTTTATTTCGGGGTATTTTTGACATTTCGGTGACATTTGACGCGTTTTTCTGTTTATTTTCGTCCATTTTTGCATTTGTTGTTGCCAGGCGACTCCGGGGTCCATTGTGGTGCACGTGCAGCTGGGTTTGCAGCACAGCTGAGTCGATTGGGCGTCCACCTGGTCCCCGGTTGATTTGCATACAGCTGAGTGTCTGTTTTTCAGGTTTGCCCACTTCTCCCGCCATTTTCCTTGTCACCTGCTGCACAAACAACACTCGCACTCGCAGCGCCCCCATCATTCTTTGCGCGAACAAAAGACGAAAATCATAGAAAATTCGTGTTTTTCCAGAGAATTTTGGTTTTTAACGTGTAAAATGATGTTAAAGGGGTCTAGAAAGAGATTGGAATCTTAGAAATTGTGTTTTTTCATAGATTTTTCGAGTTTTAAAGGTTTAAACTGACATTTTGGGTGTTGTACTGTCTCTAGGGAGAGACGAGAATCGTAAAAATAAAAAAAATTTCCTCGTTTTTCGTGTTTTTATAAAAGATTTGTTTTTTGAATATAGAATTGTAGTTTTGATGTTTTTTTTTTAAAGTTTGCTAGAGAGAGACCGGAACTCCATTGGGTTAGAAAGTGGGTTAAGAACTGGGAATTAAAATGCGAAATTGTGAAAATGATAAACATTTAATGCGAAAAGATGAGTTATACAGCGCCTGTCTGTTTTTTCCCCACCCCGTTATACCTGGGGGGCATGACGTCACCTAGTTCAAGGTCCCAGGTGATTTGGTTTTAAAGTGACGAAAGAAAAATAAAATAAAATTTATAAAAAATTTATTTTGGTGGTGAAATTATAAAGACGAAAAATCAAGTTTTTTTGGCTTCCTTTTTTTTGTGGAAAAAGTGTAAAAGTGAAAAGTTTGGGGGGGAAATGGACGAAAAATAGTTTTTAAGTTAAAAATGAATTAATTGATACGGTATTTTAGGTGTCTAAAATAAAAATGGCACGAAGTGTTTTTACGAGAAAGCAAGAAATTGAAAAATGAACAAATGAAAATGGGAGGAGGAAATGATTTTCGAAAAATTAAAAGATTAATGCAAAATTAAAATGGCGAACAAAAGTTGGCTTATATCGAAAAATCAAAATAGCGGGAAAAAAGATTTTTTTTTTCTGAAAAAAATAAAATAATTAAAAATCAAAATGGCGAAAATTGACTTTTTTAGAAAAGTTAAAATTCGCTCTTTGTCGAAAAAAAAAATATTCAAAAAATAAAAATTTTTATTTTTTAAAATTTAAATAAAAAAATTTGAAAAATTTAAAATTGAAAAGACGTCTAAATTAATAACTAATTTTTTTTTGTAATAGAGGGTGTCGTTCTGCCTCTGGTCGAGTTGGCAGCCCGGGAGGTGGCGTGCCACATTCCTTTCGAGGTAGTGGAGCATGTGTTCCCTCCTGTTCCGGAGCAATTACAACTCCGAATCGCTTTTTGGAGTTTCCCGGAAAATGAAGAAGACATTAGGTAATTATGACTCAGTATATATTTCCTGTTTATTTTGCTTTTGTTTTTTCTTTTTTTAATTTTTTTTTTTTTTTAAATATTAAATTAATGAGTGTTGCGAATTAACTTTTTTGTTTTGTTTATTTTTAGATTGTACTCGTGTCTGGCAAATGGCAGTGCGGACGAGTTTCAGAAGGGAGAACAGTTATTTCGGGTCAGAGCGGTTAAAGAACCGTTACAAATTGGTAAAATGTTCAATTTGAGCTGACGAAAAAAGTTTTTTTTTTTTTTGGGTGGGAAGTTGGTGTTTTGAACCAAATTTTGAATTTCGGGTTAATTTTTGGTTTGAGTTTTAATCGAATTTTTGACTGAAATATTTAGATTTTAAATAAATTTTAGTGAAAAATGCCAAAATTTCAATTTTTTGATTATTATTATTATTATTATTATTATTATTTTTTTTTTTTTTTTTTTTGATTTAAATTTTAATATCCAAAATTCATTCTTGAATTTATTTAGTTGTTTTGTTTGTTTACTTTTTAAATTTTTTTGGCAAATTTTGATTTTAAAACACAAAATTTGAGAAAACTCAACAAATTTCAAATTTTAGTCGATTTTTTTTTAGACTAAAATTTTAATTTTTTACACAAATTTGACTAAAACATAACTTTTTTTTTTTTTTTTAACTTTAATTTAACTTAAATTTTTTACAATTCATTAATAATTTTTATTATTTTTCTTTAGGATTTCACTTGAGCGCGACAGTGACACCACCGCAAACGATCACTCAGAGCAAAGGTTCATACAACGTTGCCATAACGTTTGACCGGCGGCGTATCACGTCCTGTAATTGCACCTGTACAAGTACAGCTTCGTGGTGTTCTCACGTTGTTGTCGTGTGCCTACATAGGATTCATTTGGTAATCAACAAAACAACAACTAAAAATACAAAAAAAATTCTAAGACGTAAAAGAAATTCAATTTTTGGCTGCCGATTTTATGACTAGAGTTTGATCGATTTTGGAATCGATGTCGGCAATTAGCTGGTATTTGGAAAATATCGGGTATCAGGTATCTGTTGATATTTTGGCTGTTAATTCCGATTTTATTCAAAAATGACTCGTAAAATTTTTTTAAAATCGGAATCAGCCTTAGTCGATTTTTTTATTTGCAATATCGGATGTCGGCCGATTTCCGATTTTCATGATATTAGTCGTCATAATTTTTTTTAACTTAGAAAATTGGATTTCAAAATTGGATTCAAAAAAATCTGTCAAAAATTGAAACTATTTGAATTTTTTTTTCTATTTTTATTTATTTGTTTTTAATTATTTTAGTTTTAACTATAAGTGAGAGATGAAAGGATAATTTAGTTTTGTTTTATTTTATTTTATTATTGTAGCCCAACCAAGTGTGTCTTCGAGCACCTGTTTCTGAATCCCTTTCCCGCCTTCATCGAGACCAGCTGCAGAAGTTTGCTCAGTACCTTATCAGTGAATTACCACAACAAGTAAACAAATGATGAAAAATTAAACTTTTTTTTTTAATTGTGTCGCAATTTTTCATTAAGAAATTGAGTTTTTGAATCGTTTTCCGTTGATTTTGTCCATTTTATTTACGTTTGGTTTGTTTTTAATGGTTTCGGGTAGTTTTATTAATTTTTATGACATCATAATTCATGATGTAGTTTATCGAGATATTTGGTAATTTATTTACAACCAAATGGTAAATTAAGAAATATTTTTAAAAATTAATGAAAATTCGAGAAATGGTTGAAAATTAAATTAAATCTAATAAAAACTATTTAAAACTAATAAAATATATATATCTATATTTTTAATTTAATAATAAGATATTAATGAAAATTTTATAAAAGTTTTCATAAATTTTATTGAACTACAACAAAAATAAAAATTATTTGTCAAATTTTAAACTTGTAAATTTGTTTTCGTTTTCTAGATTTTGCCCACAGCCCAGCGACTGCTGGACGAACTCTTGTCCTGTCAACAAACGGCGATCAACACTGTATGCGGCGCCCCGGATCCCACGGCTGGCGCGTCGGCCAGCGAACAAACCACCTGGTGCCTGGACGAAGCAACGCTGCACGAAAACATACGCAAGATCCTCATCAAGTTCTGCGTGCCGTCGCCCATCGTCTTCAGTGACGTTAACTACCTCTCCTCCACAGCGCCGCCTGCCGCCGCCGAGTGGTCGAGTCTCCTCAGACCGCTGCGAGGCCGCGAACCGGAAGGAATGTGGAATTTGTTGTCCATAGTCAGAGAGATGCTGCGTCGGAGCGACAGGAATGCGGTGCCGTTGCTCGAGATCCTCACCGAAGAGTGTCTCGCGTGCGAACAGGTGGGGAAAGGGTGGAAATTGGTCAAAAATTTGAATTTAGAATTTATTTTCACATCTTTTTCCTTTTTTAGATTTTGATCTGGTGGTTCTACACCAAGGTGTCTCTTCACAACAGCAGTTCCGGCCATGGCGGACGGAACAACGTCAACAGCAACTCTCATCCGTCGAAACACGCATGCTCGAGTTTGTGCGACGAAATCGTAGTGTTGTGGCGACTCGCCGCGCTCAACCCAGCGCTGTCGCCGCAGGAAAGACAGTTACTCGTCACACAACTCAAGGAGTGGCATCTCAAGACGATTGAAAAAGTACACATCAATGAAATCATTACAAGTCGAACCTCGTTATAACGAACTCCGCGGGCAATGAAATATGATTTTGTTATGACGGGAGTTGGGTTATTTGGAAACTTTCTTATAACTAGAGCTCGGATAAATGCATAAAAAAATAATATATGACATAAAACTGGTATTTTACCTAAAAATGCACAAAATGTTACAATTTCTAATTCACTAAATTTAATTAAGGAAAATTTAATTGAGGAATATATAACTCGATTTGGATTCATTTTAACTCTTCAACGACATTCTCTGACTGTGAAACGCTTACTACACACTTTAATTTGCTATTGCAATAATTTTGTTGATATTTATAATGATTTTATTGCTTATTTTGATGATTTTTTTAGCACATGTGACCATTGTTCGCACATAAAATAGAATTTTTAATGCATAAAAATCGGAATCCGGGCTCTGGTTATAACGCAGTTCGTTACAGCGAGGTGTGATCTGTATTTATACGAAATTTCTAGAAAATCGGGGGAATTTAACAAAAATTAAAAAAAATGCACACATTTTATAATCAAAACTCAAATCTTTTCTTCGTTATTTTCCCAGGTATGCAAAACCCGCGGCGGTGGCAGCGTTGGAAATGGCGGTGCCTCAGTGCGCAAGTGCGACATCGAGGTGTTCCCGGGGTTTAAACCTGCCATCGAAGCCTGTCTGATCGACTGGTCCGACTACCCTATTCCCGGCGTCGCGTATTCCGACAAATCGCCCAACAAATTCGCCTACCTCTATAAAACCTTTCGCTCGCAAGATGGCGTTTGCCGTGACGTGTCGTCATCGAGCGCAGTGATCAACTGCGATCATGCAGCCGCCGCCAAGAGATGTCGCTCCGTCGACGTTATTCACGATCGCCGCTCGAACAACAACAACAACAACAGTGGCGGTGCCCGCGATTTGCGGATGGTTTTGACCGGAGTGGTCACCGGGTGTCTAAATATGGCGGAAAGTAACAGAAGTTCGGTGAGTAGCGAGGGATTTTGCGAAAATGATCACGAGGGACTCGAAACTACGAATAATTCGAGAGATTCGGACTCGGTCGAAGAAGAAAGGGATCAGAAAGTCCAGGAGCGGTCGAGCCCGGTCACTTCGACGCCCGCTAAGGGTTTGGGAGAGAGTGGAGAGAAGTTGTCGCCCGATGACGTGGATTCTGATTGGTCCAGCGCGCCGGAGTCGGCGTGCAAGAGGCCGGTGCGTGAGGCTCCTGTGGCGAAATTTGAAAACTCGGAGTCGCAGCAGTCGAGTGACGATTATCAGGTGAGATCGTGAGAACTGTCGTGATGGGTAAAGTTGAGGAGATTAATTGTAATGGATGCAAGTTGTGATGAATTGTTACTTGTGGCCTATGGGTGAAAATGGAGATAGAAGTCGTCGTTAAAAAATCGATAAAAATCGTAAAAATTAATGAAAATCATATTCGCGATTTTCATCAAAATTTTTTATGATTTTCATTGATTTTAACGATTCTTATCGTCGATGTTTTATTACGTTTTTAGACCATTTTCATCGATTTTTAACAATTCGCGATTTTTATCAATATTTTTAATTGTTAAATTAACGAAAATCGTTTAAAAACGTAATAAAACATCGACGATAAGAATCTTAAAATTGTTAATAGTTGATAAGTTGATAAAAATTAAAAATATTAGAAAAATCAATAAAATGATTAAAGTACTGTATGATTAAAAATCGTAAAAAATACAAAAATTATGGATGAAAATCAGATAAAAACGATGAAAATATGAGTAATAATTCAGAAATTGTAAGAGACAAAAATCGATTAAAACAATAAATCGTGATAAAAATTACGACTTGAAAAATATGAAAAAGCATCAACGTAAAACTAAAAGAAAATCGACCGAAATATCGATTAAACGACAAACAACATGACAAATGATGAAAATCATTGCAAATATAGATAAATTCGTTATTGAAATCGATGAATAAAAAACAACAGAACTGAATTTTTGTAACATTTTTATTTTTATTTTTATTTCGCCAGGTTTATCTCACGGGATCCGGCAAAGCGAAATGCGGCACGGCAGAGCGATCCGGGAAAGAGAAGAAACAGGACGAGAGCATGTTTGCGGGGATCAAGAAGATGGAGGATCCGATGGAGGTTGATAGTGATGGCACGACAAAAATTGGGGCGAAAAATGCGTTAATTTTGTGTTGTTTTTTGGAAATTTTGAATTTCCAGATTTTATTCTCTCGAGCCGAGGCCTTGCACGCTCACGGACATACTCGCGAGGCGTGTAAACTGGGAGTGCGGTTGGCCGAGGAGTTGCTCGCCAATCCGCCCAACTTGATGCTCGATTTGCCGCCGCCGCCCACCAAGGGCAAGCGCAAGAAGGTCGGTGGTCACTGGACGGTTGATACTCTTGATAGAGATTTCATAATTAAAAACCGCTTAATTTGTGTTTTATTGATTTTGTCAAATTTAAGAAAATTTTTTTTTTTTTTTTTTTTTTCATCACGAATGTTTGAATGGAATTAATCGATTTTTTTGTGATTTTTGATCAATTTTGTAGGTTTTAATTTTAATCACTTTGGTTGATCATGATGTTTTTAATCGATTTTTTTTATTTTTCTTTAATTTCAGAAGGTGAATCCTGCAAGCCACCAAATAAGTTGTTTGGCCAGTGCAACGTTGGCAAAAGCTGCTTTTCTGTGCACAGTTTTGGCAGAAAACGTCGAACACTATCATCTGGCCTTCAAAGTCGGCATTTTTGGCCTCGAATTGGCGCGCCCTCCTGCGTCAACAAAAGCTTTAGAGGTAAAAATCGTTTTGGCGGGAAGTTTAAATTTTAAAAAATTTTTTTGCAGAAAATTCAAGTTTTGAAATACAGTGAATGCCCTCAAATCCGAAAGGCGGTGCTCGGAAAAAGTGGCCGGATTTGAGAGCGGCGGAGCTTGAGAGCGACTCTCTCAAATTTAGCCATTTAGTAATTGCCCGGAAATGGCCGGTTATGAGAGAGAGTTTATTTATTTATTTATTTTTTTTTTTAATTTTAAGTCTTTCATTTCTAACATTTCAAACATTAAAATAAATTGAATTAAAATTGTAATTAAAATTGAATACAGTACGATAATCGAGTGTTTTATTTTTTATTTTCTATTTTTCTGTGTTATCTCTCGCCTAACTGCGGGCGCCATTTTCACAATTGCTGATATGACGTCATTCTAGCTTCTCGTTTACTTGTTTACTCGTTTATAGATGGCTCAGGTTGCAAAACAAGACTGCCGTTAAGCGAGAGATAACACAAAATAACTGTTTGCCCGGATTTGAAGGAGTTTTTTCTACTCTGCGGCCGGTGGCCGGTTATGAGAGCTGGCCGGTCACGAGGGAGTTTTTAGCATAGGGGGACATTGAAATGGTTTGGGTCCGAGACTTTTGGCCGGAATTGAGAGCTGGCCGGATTTCAGTATGTCCGGATTTGAGGGCGTTGACAGTATTTAGAGCGGGGAATTCAATTTTTTTTTATTTTTCTAGGTTAAACTGGCCAATCAGGAGTCAGACCTGGTCACACTGCTGAAACGCATTCCCCTTGGTTCGGCCGAGTTGCGCGTGATCCGAGAATACGCCGAGCAACTGCGCAACGGCACCTTGCGGGCGCGTGGCGAGGCTCTCCTTCCGCTCATCTTGGCCAGTTTTATCTTCGATGCCTTGTGTCTGCTTGGCAACTCGCCAAAAGGTAGCGCCGTCGCCAGCACAGGTGGCAGCGGGACGAATCTGCGCTCGCCCAGCGACGAGGAGCTCGGCTTCGAGGCGGCCGTCGCGGCACTCGGTCTTAAGGCAAACGTGTCTGAAGCGGAGCATGCGTTGTTGTGCGAGGGAACGAGGAGGCAACGAGGAGAGTTGGCTCTCACTCTTCTCGTTCATTATAAAGACGATCAGGAAAAATTAGCCAAGGTGCGGCAAAAAAGAGAAAAATTTTGGTTAATGCTTCGTTCACACTACACCAGAAAACAGAAAAGACAAATTTTCTGTTGACCAGAAAACAGAAAATGCTCTTTTCTGTTTTCAGTTCACACTACACCAGAAAACACTACAGAAAAGACAAACTGAATACCCACAATGCCGCATTTTCAGATCACACACACACACATAAGGATAAGGTAAAACAGGTGGAACCACTGACCTTTGATCTGACATCATAGGACAGACGTAATGTGATTGGCTATTTTCAGAAATTCTGTTTTCTGTTTTGTTTTCTGGTCAACTTACAGGAAGTGACATCATACACGACGGAAAAACCGAACAGCATTCTGTTTTCTGTTGTGTTTTCTGGTGTAGTGTGAACTAAGCATCAATCGCTTTTTTTTTTTTTTTTTTTTTTTTATATATATAAAAACAATAGTGGCATTCAAGATCTTAGTTTTTGAAGCTTTTCTGGTGTTTAAAAATAGTTTTTGATATACAAATGTGAAGAAAAACGATTTTCCAAAAACTACAAAAGCTTTGAAAATTAAGATGTAGAATGCCACTAATGTTTTTTATTGAAGGATAAACATGAAAGAATCGATTCTTTTGATTTAATCGTTTTTATGATTTTATCGGTTTTTTTTTTAGGATAAATATTTATTTAAAAAAATTATTTTCAGTAATTTTTAATGTGACTTTTAGATTGATCGATATTTTAAATCGATTTTAATAGTTTTTAGAATAAAAGCAAGACAAAAGTTGTCGATTTTCGGAAATTTTACTCTGATTTTCCTTTTATCGAAATTGTTAATCGATTTTAGTTATATCAATAAATTAAAATGAATTCATGTTTTTTATTGATATTGTTAATTGATTTTATCAATAATTAAACATGAAAAAATTCGATTAAATGTGAAATAATTGATAATTCGGATAATCACTCTTATTAAATGCTCAAATTCATCAATAGATGGCATTGTTTTTTAACACTTTTTTTTTTCCAGATCATGGACAAACTTCTCGATAAAGAGATCCATCAAATGTACAAAGCGCCCTCTCTGAGCGTTTACTACTCAACAAAACCAACCCCAACTCCCACACCCCCAACTCGCAACTCAACACCCCCACAACTCCAACCACAATACCCAGAAACCTTCGAACCCCACTCTCAAAACCGTCAAAACTCGCAATCCCATCAAGCCACACCCCCACCCCCACTACCCACCACCACCACGATTCCAGAAATCCCCACGCCACCACCGGAAAAACCCGGAACTTCCACTCCAACTCCCGTCGCCACGCCGGACTCAAACACTTCTCAGACAACGCCATCTATCGGCGGTGCGCGGGCGAAGGAAACGTGGAAATCCGGCGCTCGGGGGCGCTGCGACGATCAGAGGGACGACATGTCGAGTCCGACGTGGGAAGAGGACTACAAGGCGTGGGAAGCGAAGTTTAGATGCACGAATTTGAGAACTCACAAGAAACATTCAGCAGGAATGGCGTCTATCGACAGCAGCGCGCCGGAGACGACATCTAGCGACAACTCGCCGACTCTGATTAGACGGACCGGATGGACGAAGCCGACGGGACCCGGGAGCGACAGCGGGAGTAGCGGAAAGAGCAGCGATTCGTTCGGGTCAAGTAGTTCCGGGGATAAGAATGCGAGACCGAAGATGAGGGAGAACGAGAATCCGCCGATGAATTTGACGAAGTTTGGACAGATGTGGAACGAGAATGTTAATAGGAATGTGGCGGCGACAGTGAAACAAACGAGGTGCGATGTTTGTTGGAGGTTTTGTTTATTTATTTTTTATTTTTATTTTTGAGTAAAATTTAAATATTTCAATTTTTTACTTTTGTTTTAGGTTTAAGGGAAGACGCGTGGATCCGACAGTGCCGAACCAACCGAGCGAAGCCTCGGCTCACTTCATGTTCGAATTGGCGAAAACCGTACTGACCAAAGCCGGCGGCAACAGCAGCACGTCGCTGTTCACGCAGCCGTCGGCAACTCAGAACCATCGAGGCCCGCATCGTGCTCTGCACATGTGCGCCTTTCAGATCGGGCTGTACGCACTGGGTTTGCACAACTGCGTTTCACCCAACTGGTTGTCGAGAACTTATTCTTCGCACGTCTCGTGGATCACAAGTAATTTGAGAGAAAACTGTGCAGTTTTTAAAGATTTTAAAAATTTCGATTTTAATTTTTGAATTATTTTTAAAACTACTTCAATTTTGAACTCATCGTTTTCTCTCATTACCAACAGGCCAAGCAACGGAAATCGGCAGCGCAGCCATCAGCTTCCTCATAGAAACGTGGGAAGGCCACCTGACCCCGCCCGAAGTCGCCTCTCTTGCCGACCGCGCCTCCCGCGGCCGCGACCCCAACATGGTCCGCGCCGCCGCCGAGCTCGCCCTCAGCTGCCTTCCGCACGCTCACGCTCTCAACCCGAACGAAATACAGCGCGCCATCCTCCAATGCAAGGAACAGACCACCGCCATGCTGGAAAGGGCTTGCCTCGCCGTCGAGGGCGCTGCCAAGGGTGGCGGCGTCTATCCGGAAGTCCTTTTCGACGTGGCCAAACGATGGCACGAGCTCTACTCCGAGGGTCAAACCCCAGATCCGGCGCCGCCGCAGCCGGAACCCGAGCCAGAACCCGCTCTTCTGCCGCCGGAGCCGATTTTCTCGCCAGAGGGCCTCCCTCTGCTTCCCCCTGTGCATTGCGGACTTCCGGTGCCTTATACGATCGCTGCTTCAGTGCACCCACACGTTCCCTATGCGCATGCGCCGTACAACTATGTGGCGGGGTTCGCGCCTCACTTGGCGCTGCATCCGCTGCATCATTCGGCTTACATGGCGCCGCCGTTTCCCTACGGAAATGGCACGGGGTTCGGTATGCCGCCGCAGCCGGCGACGTACTACGCGGCAGTGCCGCCGCCGACGGTGTCGGTCGGTGGGGGAGCGGTGGCAACGGCGGTGTCGGTGGCGAGCTCCGGGCCGCAGCAGGTGTATGCCGGCCAGATGATAGCGGTGGGCGGCGGTGTGCAGCGGCCGCAAGTGATGAGCGGTGGGGGAAATATGCCGGTGGTGGCGCAGGCGATGGTGGGACAGCCGCAGCAACAAGCTCAGGTGAGTGAGGTCAGGGTGAGGGGTGTGGGGTGTTGACTGTTTACTGTTGATAATAGATGGAAAGTTGAATAGCAAATTTGATTGTTATTAAAAGACGCTGTAACTAGGGTTTTTATTAAAATGTTGAAAATTGATAAGTATCGCTTATAAATTGTTGAATATCGATTGTAGTCACTGAAAATGAATAATTATCGATTAAAAGGTGTCGAAAATCGATTATTAAATAGGCGAAAATTATTAAATTTACTAAAAATACGTAGATTTGTATATATATATATATATATATATATATATATATCTCGATATTTATCGGTTAAAGATTACCGAAAATTCAAATCATCTATTAAAAAAATCTATTACTAAATCAACTAAAACGATAACATCACCAAAAATCTATTATCAATTGAAGTTTTAATTTAATTAAAATTTTTATTTTAAAAACTGAAACTAGGAAATTACCAATTTTTTCATTAATTTTTTATATAAAATATAATTCCAATTTTGGATGTATCTGTAGGTTCGAGGTCCGATGTCCAACATCAACCAGACTCAGTTAAACTATCTGCTGTCGGCTTACCGCGTCGGCATGCTCGCCATGGAAACTCTTGCTCGTCGCGTACACGACGACAGGCCTAATGCGAAATACGCCAGAAATCCACCGTACGGCGATGACGTCAAATGGCTGCTCGGAATCGCTAAGAGATTAGGTAAAAAACCTTTTTTTTTTTTTTTGAAATTTTTTTGAAATTTTTGTAATTTTTTGTTGTTTTAGGAACTTCGTACGTGCAGCAGTTTTGTCTGTGCACAGTGAACAGCGTTTTGAGTCCGTTTTTGCTGCAAGAAATAGCGTTCGAAGCCGCTCATTACATGGCTAGGAACAACCCGGCTCACGTGCTGCAACATCTCAGATCTCCTGTGCTGACCCCACTCGTGCAGAAGTGTCAGCAAATGTAATTAAAATAAATTTTTATATTTTTTTTTCTTTAATTTCAGAAGTTTGTTTTGGGAAATCGTAACTAGGTGGTGTTGCTAATTATGTCTTTAAATGTTGTTTTTTGCTTCTGATTTGCAGAAAAAGTCTTGCATTTCGTGTTAAATGACTGCATTACTCCTACAACACGAAAAACAAAAGTTTTTCTGTAAGATAAGAGTATAAGACCATCTTATAAACTGTGGTTTAAAGACATAAATAGCGGGACCTTGTGGCAATTTCCCAAAACATGTATAACATTATCTAAAAACTAAAAAAAAAAAAAAAAAAAAAAAAAAAATTTAAAAAGTACTCTAAAAACACCAAAATTCATTAAAAAATTACCCAAAAAAATTTTCGATTTTAAAAAATTCAAATAAAATTTTGCAGAAAAACTCATGTATTTGATGTGAAATGACTGCATTACTCGTATAACATCAAAAACAAAAGTTTTTCTGCAATTTAAGAATTAAAAACAACGTTTTAAGATATAATTAAATGTCTGCACAACGCCAAAAACAAAGGTTTTTCTTCAAGTTAAGAGTAAAAGACATAATTAGCAATGCGATCTGTTGGCGATTTTCAAAAACTCTTAATTTAAAAAAAAAAAAAATTAAAAACAGTAATTCGTACTTTAAAAACGCCAAACTTCAGTTAAAAATTTATAACTTTATAAGTAACTTAGGTGCATTCATAAACTAAAACCGAATCATCTTATCACCATAAAATTTATTTTAAGACAAAAAGTTAATCTTTTCAGTCTTTAAAATGCCTTAAGATGAAAACTTGCATTTTATCAATTCGTTTTATGATTCCTCGCCTTAGGCGCTATTTTTTGACCGCTTCAACTCGGTCGCATCGATTTTCGCCGAATTTCAGCCGTATTTTAAGATTATCTTTTACTTTAAAACACTAATCCTTTTTAAGCATAGCAACTGACAAAATTAAACTTAGGAAAAATAAAAAAATGTTTTAGTTTTGGAATGACGAAATTTTTCTACTTCAGGTTCATCCAATGCACGCACCTCAAGATGTACCATCTAACAGCGCCCGAATACGACGAATTCGTCAACATCATCCGCACTGCGCGCGCCGCCTTCCAGATGACCCCTGGCGGCATGGTTCAGTTCAACGAGTTCCTCCAAGCTCTCCGTCGCGCCAAAACGTGCAAAAAGGAGCTCTGGCAGAGGATCGTCAGCGCCCTTCAAACAACCACCATCTGACGAATGTTCACGCTAGGGAACTTGTTTAGCGCCTAGATCCACACACCGGTCATGACTCATGACCGATCAACTGTCACTCGTCGAGAAGTCAAGTTTGCTCGACACTTTTTTGCTCAGTTTTCGTTACCCTGAAAACAAAAAAAAAAAAAGAAAAAAATTTCAATTTTTTCTTCGTTTTACATATGCAGTGACTAGGAAAAATTTAGATTAAAAAAAAAATAAAAAATTAAATAAAAATAAAATTGTTTGATTGCTCAAAAAAAATAAATAAAATAAGATAACCGGATTTGGTTAGCCGAAGTGAAATTTGAAGAATTTTTGCAAAAATTTTTGTCACGGAATTTTTATTTTATTTTATTTTTTTTTAATTTACAGGACTTGATCGATATCTGATATTGCGAATAAAAAATCGGTCGATACCGATTCTGATTTTTCTAAGGTTATTTTTATTTGTTTTTACAAAAATAGTCTTAAACTTAAAAAAAAAAATTAAAAAAATTTGCATATTAAAATTTAATTTTTAAACTGGTTGACTAAATTTTAGTAATAGATATTTTGCAAAAAAAAAAGTTAAGTTTTTGTGTTTTTATATTTATCTAGTTTTCAAAGTTGCTTTTAGATGAGTTTTATTTTTGTTACGTTTATAATACATTTTTAAGAACAAACACATTATAAACGTAAAAATTTGATTGCGTTTATACAATGTTTTTTATGCAAACTTAAGCAAAACATGATTAAAACTATTTTTGAATAAAATCGGAATCTGCAGCCAAAATATCGCTCGATTGTCGATATCGATTTTAAAATCAGACAAGTTCTATTTATTTACAAATTCCCGAAATGAAGTAAATCGCTGGAAATGTGTTTATGTCGGTGTTTCCGAGTCCGAAAACTGTTTTACTTTGCGTTGTACTCGATAGTTCGTGTAGATTTAGGCTTATCAACGAGTTTTAGGCCTTTTTTTTGTTTTTTTTCTTCTTGCTGCTCTTTTTTGGTAATGCTATTATTAATTATTATTATTGTGTATAAATGAATAAATATTTGTAATTTCTATGTAAAGCTTTGCGATTTGTGCAGAAATGTAGGATTTTTTTTTTAAAGAGTTTTGATGAGGCGGGTTGATTTAGCGCCACCTGGTGGTGAATAGTGAAGTTAAACGGTGAGGTGTGGGAGATTTTGACACCAGGAGGCAGATAATTTACTGATAAATGAGAGATTTAGGGTTTTGATGTCACCTGGTGATGAAATTTAGGTCTGAAAATGTGAAGTGTGGAATTTCGATACAAGGGGGCAAAAGATTCACTGAAATGTGTATTTTTAAATTTAAATCATCACCTAGTGATGAAATTTAGAAGTAACAGCAAAAAAAAAAAAAGTGGAAAATATGAAATTTCGACACAAGGGCTAGAAAACAATTATAAAAACATGGGATTTTTAGAATTAGACGCCACCTGGTGGTGAAATTGAGGTTTAAAAATTGAATAAGTTAAGAGTTTTGACACTGAGCAGATAAGATAATTCACTAAAAGCAGAGATTTTTTAGGATATAAACGCCACTTGGTGATTAAATTTGGTAGTAAAAATGCGGAGGGTGTCATATTTCGCCGCCAGGGAGCATAAAGCTCACTAAAAGTAAAAACACATTTTATTAGCGTTTTAGAAGTGTAATTTCTCGCGTATTTGAGATATAAACTATTTTTGATGAAAAAATCTTAATGTTTGCTTCGATTGTACTTCTCAGCGGGATAAAACGATGCATAATGACATTAATGGCTTGGTTGTTTTCCCACTATTTTTTCCCCTTTTTTGGTGATTAGGACTTGAAAAATGTAGAAAATATGCCTTTGGAGATATATGTATCCAGTATTTAGAGATTGTTGTTGATATATTTGCTTGAATGGAACATTGTTGACATTTTGAAACGTAGAAAACGAGACTTTAAACAGTAGAAATTGTCATCTATGTAATACCCCAATGTCACCATTTTGCATTTTGTGTACTCATTCAATGCTTTTCGGCTTTTTTAAATGGTTTTCGAAAGGAAAACAAATCGAATACCTGAAAATTTGCACTTTAGCGGCGTATCACGATCGATTTTACGTTTTTCCCTCTACTTTTCACGTTTTAACGGTAACCTTTAACAAATATTGTACAGATTTCACACAAAATGACAGTTTTTTTCACTTTGTTTCGTGTTTTTCAACGAAAAAAGACCTTTTGTGCTCGAATTTCACACGTGTAAATGTATTGTTTCGATTCCGGTTCGAATTCTAGTAGTTTTTAGTGTATATTTAACATATCATCCTGTTTCGTTTATTATACGTCTTTGTTTTTAATAATAAATCTCTTTTTATTCGTATCTTATATTTCTTTTCGCTTCGTTTTATAGCGCCATCTTTGTGCAAAGTTGATAAATAATTTTATATTTTTTTTTCAGTTTTTAGGGTTAATTTTTCGAGTTTTGATTTAGTTTACAGTTTTGTATTATTTCTTTTTTATTTAATAAATTTAAAATTTATCGCAATTTTTTTTGTCATTTTCGTGTTTAATTGAGTTTTTTTAAGTTCAGCGATTCGCCACTAGGAGTAGACGGCGCTGCGGGACGTCAGATAAAATTCGGTAAATCGTCGTTATTAACATTAAAATCTTGCTTTTTAATTTAACAAGTTTTTATTTATCATTTTTCTTGATTTTTATATTTTGGTGTTAATTTTTTAAACTATTAAAATTTAAAAAAAGTTAATTTTTAATTTTTTGTTTTTTGTTTTAAAGCGTGAAAGAATTATTATTATATTTTTTTTGCTTAAATATATCCATAATTCATCGTGTTTTTATGTTTTCGAGAGGTTAGATGAATAATCGGAGTAATCTAGTTCAAGAATTCGCCACTGCGAGTAAGTGGCGCTGCGGTAAACGAGTTAAAAAAACGAACAAAAATTCATATAAATTGTTGCTATTAACATTAAAACCTCTTTTATTCATCATTATCTTCTACTTTTAAGCAAATTAACTCAAAAAAAATTTACTCTTTTATTTTAATTTTAACTTCAAAAATGGTAATTATTTTGTTGATTTTAACTATATTAATTCACATTTTTCATTTCCTTCGCATTTAACGACATAATTCTAAGCAAAATCGTATTAAATTAATACCAAAATTCGCCACCCGAATAAGTAGCGCTACATTAAACATGTTACAAACTTAAAAAAAAAGTGTAAAAATTCAAAATCTTTGCATTAACATTAAAATTTCATTAAAAAAATTTAATTTAAAAAAAAAATTCATTCTATATATTTACTAAATTCTATCTACTAAATAACTTCACACTTGATCTAATTTTTCTTTTTCTCAGTTTACCCGATCGGTTACCTGCATAATCGGGTTACAACAACTTCTACTACTCACCACCATGAGAAAACGGCGCTGCGCATTTTCCTGTTTGGCTTCACATGCTCGTTAAATCGAATCCAGTTTCCACGACAGGTGGGCGCAAAAGCCGTCGCCGCCCGTCTATGGAAATTTCAATTTATTCCATCGCACAAATGGTAATCAGCCTTGAAAGTGCCAAATGTGTCGAAGGTAAGGAATTAGATCGTCTTACGTAACTAAGTGTTATTTTGAAGGTGTTTTTTGAGTAAAAAAAAGGGGAAAATGGCGGTGTTTTTAAAAGTAAACAAAAGTTTTGCGTTGTTGTGAGTAACGGGAAATGGTGGAGTGGAATTTAGAGATGAGTTTTTGTTGTTTGAGTCGTTGTTTTGGTTTACTTTTCTTGTCAAGCAGAAATGCGACCTCGTTTGGACTTGACCTTCATAACCAAATTAACTTCCTACCAATTTGTTTTGGAAGGTTTTGTGAATGAAAATGTGGTGTTTTTTTTTTTTTGTTGAGATTTTGGTGTTTTTGGTTGAAATTTGACTGGATTTGATGTAAATTTTTGTCGAAAATGTTTATATATTATACCTGTATGTTGATTTTTGAATGAAAATTGTGGATGTTTTGATTTAAAGAAAAAAGATTGAAATGTTGAAGATTTGTATTTTTCGGTGAATTTTTTTATTTTATGTAAGAAAATGTCGATGTTTTATTCAAATTTGTCGAAAATCTTTAAAATTTCGTAAAAGTTTTGTCGAAATTGATGAACTTTTGTGATTTTATTGTAATCGAAATGTGACAAATTGAATTTTTTTTAAATATTCGAAAGTATGTTTGAAATTTGAAACTTTACGAAATTTCAATTTTTTTTTTTATTGAAATCGACAAAATGTCGACTCTAATTTTTTCAAAATAAGAAATTTTATAATTTTTATTCGAAATTTATGATATTTCGACAATTTGTATTCGAAATTTACAAACTTTTAACAACTTTTCCGAAATTCTATAATTTTTAAATTCGAAATTTATATACTGTATTTCGACAATTTTTTTTTTTTAAATTTACGAACTTTTGACAATTTTCTTCGAAATTCGAAATTCCCTAAATATTCCCCGAAAAGGTTCTAAATTACGTTAAGATTTTACCCGGAAACATCGACACTAATGAAACCACTAAACTTCACGAATCCTCAAAATTCTTCCATTTTTTTTTAAATTTAAATTCAAATACAAATTCAAACATTTATTCATTCTAATCGGTTGTTTAGCTCCGAAAAAATGAATGACCTTTTCCATATCTAAGAACACACTTCCGTTTCCTCCATTTTATATTTTTATTTTTTATTTTAATTTTTTGTCTTTTCGGGGGTGATTCGATAATACCGGAAGTCGGTGGGCTGAAATGAAACTAAATGCATTCATTGATTACTTAATTGATGCTTTGAATATTTTTTGATGAAAAATGACGTCATTTGTTGCATTTAGGCCCCCGGATGAAGAAAACAAAAGAAAATTATTATAAAGTTCTCATCAAATATCCTTGTAAGGTGATGAAGATGAAAATGGAACAATAAAACACTGGTTTTGATTCTTAGACATAAAAAAAAAAATTTTAAAAATTTTGGTGGAAATGGTGGAAATTTGGGATTTTTGGGGTTCAATATGTCTGAAATTTTGGAGACAAAATAGAGAAAATTTCAATTTTTTTAAATTAAGTTTTTACTAAAATTTGTGATTTTTGGGACAAAATTGAAAAAATTATAATTTAAAAAAAAAAATTAAAACATTACAATTTCATATTTATTTTAACTAAATCTTACTTTTTATTATCAAACAAAAAAAACTTTCTAAATTTTTACTTTATTTTAAAAATTAAAAACAAATCACACTTTTTCTGATTGCATTTTAATTTCATTTTTTTTTTAAATTTATTTATTTATTTATTTATTTATTTCAGTCTGTGATTAATTGTAATTCCCATAATCAATTATCATCGCTTTTATTTCAACCTCAATTTTTTTCAATGGACTTTTCCATCTGGCCAAAAGATGAGTCACGTGATTAAGCTATCAACTTGCCCAGCAGTCTGATGGGAGACCAACCAACAACAGGTAAATTAAAAACAAAACACTTAATTCTCATTTCCACCATTTTTTTAAACAAAATTCACACAAACAACATCGAAAAAGAAAAAATGGCGGATTTTTTTATTTTTATTTTTTTTTTGATGAATGAAAATTGGTTCCTGGACATTTCCTGTGTTGCCAAGGTGATTAATTGCCTTACATCCGCAGCAAATCGGGGGAAGTCCACTGATTCATATTTTTAAATTAAATTTACAGACTTTTACTGAAAACAATTGAAATTCAATATAAAAAGGATAAATTTATTTTTTTTAATTATATATTTTTTTAATTAATTTTCTTAATTAAAAACCTGAATTTCCACTGAAGCATCGAAATTTGTCATGCAAAAATCACCATTTAACCGAAATGACGAAAAAGAATAAAATTTTATTAAAAACAATTAAAATTTATATTTCAAAACTAAAATTTACCTTAAAAAATCCCCAATTTCTAACTAAAAACTCGAATTTCCTGCTCGAAGTACTGAAATTTAAGCCCAAAAAACACGACAATCGTCATTATATAACTAACAAAAACAAAAATTTCACAAAAATCAACTACAATTAACCCTAAAAAAGAAATCTACTAAAAAATCTAAACAAATTCTAATTTATTTTTCAACTTCCGCCAACAACGCACCGAAATTCACCGCAAAAACAAACGACATTACGACATTAATGACGTCACTTTTTAATTACAGGTGCAATTCGCGATGACCTCGTCCACTCCACTGGATAACGGTGATACAGACACCCTGAGCAGGGATTTATTCGGGGTTCAACTCGAGGTGAGTTAAAACGTTTTAAAACCCGAGAAAAAAAAAAACTTTTTGCATTTTGCATTTTTTAATTCCGCATTTCGCCACCAGGTGACGAGTCTTCTCCTAGAGGCCGAAAGACGGCAACTACGGGTCCTACAGCGCGAGTTGAGAGGGTCCTTGAGCAGCGAAGAGGGGTCTTTGAAGGTATTTTGATATTTTTGGGTAAAAGTTTGAAAAATTTGGGAAAATGAGAAAAAACTGAAAATAGGCCTAATTTAGGCTTAATGACGGGTTTGTAGCGACTCGCGGTCACTACTGACCTAGTTCGCGACTCCCCCGCACCAGACCAGAGCAATGCACCTGCTCAGGTGATGAGTTTGGGTTTGTTTTAACTCTTTGTGTACTTTTAGAGGTGAATGAACGTGGAAATGAATAAAATGACGCTATACGGTGCTTTGGTGTTTACATTGGTTTTTATGGGGATCAAAGCGTGGTTTATTTTTAGATCTTGTTTGATATGATATCGAAGATATTTTATGAGTTTTTAATTTTTTTTTTTTTTTTTTTTAAATAGGCGAAGGAGTTGCAGCACCAGGAACTCATTTTCGCCATTAAGTATGTATTAAATTTTTTTGAAATTTACATTTTTAATGTTGAAAAAAAACCTAGCGATAACCATCACTAATAACGAAATTAATAGTCAGTGTTGTGAGCGCTACCAAAAAATAGTACAGTGCGCTACCGCTAGGGCTCCTATTATCGCTATTTTATTTAGTTTGAAGGAAAAAAATATGGTGCAAAATAAATGAAATTATTCTTGTTTATATTTAGTTTTCACCATTAACAAAATCTGAAACATGCTCTCAGGTATGTTTCAGTATATTGTTTAGCTGACAGTCGACACCATTCATCGCTTGAAGGGTCAAATAAACGCAAAATCTGATTTGTGAAGATTTTATAAAATATTTACAAAGATTTTATAGATTTTTCTAGTTTGACAGATTTTAGAGTTCGAGATTTTTGACAAATTTGTAGAGATTTGCAAAGGTTTCAGAGATTTGAAGAGATTTTTACGCCACTGTAGCGCTGTAAAGTAGCGCCATCTATTGGTGATAGCGAAACATTTATAAAAAATTTCACTAATAACGATAGTGATGATAGCGAACTTAGTTTTTAAAATTTTAGCGTTAGCGATAGCGCACTATTGTACTTTTAATAAAGAGGTTGTGAAACAGCTCCGATATCGATAACGGAGCTGTTTCACAACCTCTATAATAATTAGTTTTTTTCAACATCGAAAAGGTTAATATTTGTTTGAAATTGACGAAAATAAAAAAACTGTGACATTTATAGTCGAAAATTACAAAAATGTTATAATTTTCTATCAAAAAAAATTTAATTTTTTAAAATTATTTTTAAGTTTTAACATTTAGCATTAACTTTAATTATTTAATTTTTTACAGTCGTTTCCAACAGCAATATGAACAGCTGGAAGAAGAGTATCAACATGCTGCAATCGGAGTACTACGCGGAAACAATAACCCCAGAAATGGAAAGGTGTGTTTCTTTTTTTTACCACCAGCCGGCACTCGCCATCAAAGCGCCCGCTCGCGACAAAAACAAAACTCTTCCCTGTCCTTATTGCTGATGATGAATAATCACCAATTTGACAATTTCCATTTACAGAAAGAGGAAATTTAAACTCTAAATCTCAAAAACACATTTTTTCAACAATTTTAAACTAAATTTCTAATTTCAACTGCATTTAATTGACGAAATGAACAACAGATGGCGACGACGCCCACGCCACATCTGTAACAGGTGTTTTTATTTACAAAATCAACGATTGTGTAAATTATAAGCTCAACCTACACTTTCTAAACACAAATTCAACATTTTTCCACGTTTTAAAAACAGATTTTCATGCAACTCGCGAAACCGGAAGTGAATTTTAAAATTTAAAATTTTTTTCACGTTTTAATTCATTTTTTTTTTTTTGTTTTTAATTTTTTAAACTTTCGAACCTGGGGCGATCGAGTTGGAATTTGGCTCGTTCAACAGGTTTTTCGCGACCCCATACACCCCCAGATGCGCGCGCAGCTCCGTCTTGTGTTGGTTCGCGAAATGTCTAGATTCGTGTCTGGTTTCCATGGTGATAACAGATGGGGCTACAAAGAACTGTAATTATCACATTTCCTTGTTTTCGCACGGCTTTTACGTGAGGTAAGAAGATGTTTTGAGTTTTTGCGAGGTTTTTGGGTGAGAAAAGTGAGTTTTTGTGTGTTTTTTCCTGCTGAGGGAACGAAAATGGCCGCCCTAGTGCACCTGGATTCACGTGTGAATGGAAATGGTGTTTTAGTGTGATTTTTATGGGTTGTGTTTTGTGTGGTGAATTAAGATGGTTTGTGGAAGTGCTCAGTGCAAGGTTAAGATAGGGAAAAATAAAAAATGTTTTTTAAAAATTCAAAAAATTATATAATTAAGACAAAAGTTTTTTGAAACAAAATAAAAGTGAAATTTGATTGAAATTGTGGTTTAAAAAGTGGTAATTTAAATGAAGCTGGGGAAAATATCACATTTTTACTTGAATTAATACTAGAAATGTAGTAATTTGAATGTTAGGCTTAAGAAATTGGGAAAAATAATTTTAAAACTTAGATTTTCACTTAAAATGACACTAAAAACAACAACAATTTTAAACCGTAAATTACTTTAAAAAGTTACATTTTTGTATGAAAATTGAATAAAAACAACAAAAAATTACCAAAAACAAAGTAAAACCACATTTTAATCCCTAAAATTACTTACAAAGTCAATTTAAAAGCATAAACACTAACTAAAATAATCTACTTTAAAAAAAACCAAAACTTTATATATAAAAAACTACAAAATTCAATTTGAAACCATAAATTACTTTAAAAACTAAAATTTCTGTATGAAAATTGAATAAAAACAACAAAAACTTTTCAAAAAATTACCTACATTTTAATCTCTAAAACTCCTTACAAAGTCAATTTCAAATCAAAAATCATATTAAAAAAAAAAACATCCAACTCAAACAATTCAAATCAACCCCAAAATTGTATTATACCGGTACTTTATTAAATTTTATTAATTTTTCTTCAACTTTTTTGTTTTGAAAAGTTTCACTGACCCCAGACCCAAATAAGAAAGTAACTGAATGAAAAAAGGATGTCTCCACCCTCTAGGTGCTAATTGCCCTGAATTAAATACAAAATGATCAAGTGGAACAAAAGCATTCATTTTTTGTCTCCTTTTTAAGCCTTTCACTGGAGAAAGACATCTGCTCAATGCCAGGTGCACTTTCACCACTTAGCAAAGACTTGTTCTCCATTTTCACTATGACTATATTTGCTCTGTGATTAGTTAGTTTCAAAGTCATTTTTTCATCATTTGATTTTATCTTTTTTTTTTTTTTAAGCCTACTCGAAGTCAACCGGCGATCGGATTGAAAAACACTGCGAAAACTAGGGTAAGGATTTTGTTTCATCATTTTCCTATTTTTGTTTTGCTTTTGCAAGGCGCAAGGTGAAAATGGTAGATTGGGACGAGGTCGAAAAGATTTAGAGATTTATGAGATTTTGAATTTTTAAAAGTTTATTATATTTTGCAAACTAACTGAACAAAGTGAAAATAAAAATGAGAAATTCCCATTATAATTGGATTCGTTGTAATGAGGTTTGATGGTATCGAAAGCGTGCGAATGGCTAATGGCCATTAATATTATTTTTTTATGTGTCAGTTTCTGGTTGTATTGATGATCTAGGCACAACAACACCTGAACCTAATCGATTTTTCTTGCAATTTAAACATTTCAGTTTTTTTGATACCAACCAGAAAAAAAAATTACAATTTTTTTTCTTTTCACTTTGAGATAAATGAAAAGTGCAAACTCTGCACGGCTCCATGAAGGATGATACCCTGGGGTATCCGAGTAAAATCAGAGTGAGAATTTCCTTCTTCGATAAGATGAAATTGTAATTCTTATTTAAAAAAAAACAAAAAAAAAAAAGTTTTATTTATGTGTACTGTATGTTATAATGTGAAAACTAAGATACAGTCGAACTTCGTTATAACCAATCTTTAAAAAAAAAAAAAGTTTTATTTATATGTTTTTTAAACTGCTCGGTGAATTACCTGGAGCACCCCCTGCTCCATTGGAGTACTCCAGTTTCAAATTTCGCCACTAGGGAAAACCAGGAGTGAGCGATCGCTAAACGCTGCTTCACGCAGTTGCCGACTTTATCAACTTCCAACTTCCAACAGCTTCCTACAATATGTTATTTCGTTTCGCAAAACAATGTTAAAGTATACTACAAAGTTAAAATTGAATGTCTAAACTGTGTATTAAGCTGCTGAATTGTTATTTTGTCGTATTACTTTACGTGAAAAGCAAGTGAATGTCTCAGGTATTGAACTGTATCGTATGGTACCGTCTACTTTTGGCATAATTTATAAGCGCTTCTTGTGTTACTTTTGGGATGTGAGGCGGTTTAGCACGTTATAAGACCTGAAACAAAACCTTTTCATCTGGTGGCGGGATTGGAAGTTGGAACTAAATACTAAAATGAAATCTTAGGAAGTTTTTAGTTATTTTTATAACTTATAATGTACTACTACTACTCGTGAATGAAGTATTTTCGTATCCTGGAATGATTTCAATTTGAGACTGACTTTTATTGTTTAATATAAAGACAAAAACTATTAATTTACTTGAAAATGCAATTTAATTGGTGGGATTTTTAAGTCTCCCATGATTTTTGATGCGACTTCCAACAAATAAGTGATGGAAGTCGTTGTTGCGCATTGTTTAATTTAAAAACCAATTGAAAAAAAAATAAAATTTTTAATGACAAAAATTTTATTTATTACTATAAAGTATAAATATACATAAAATGTTATAGATATTTTTAAAAATAAAAGCAATTAAAAAGTAAAAATACTTTGCAAAAATAATCTTAATCTCAGAACCGTGTGTTTAGAAGTTATCAACACAGTTATATCTATGCATAATTTTAGCCTTGTAACAGATTTGACTTTATATTAACTCACCAAGTTTGCCGAATTCTTAATTTGCAGTTGTTGAAAGCTGGTGAAGTCTGAAGGAGCTGGCAACTGCTCACTCCTGGTTTTCCCCAGTGGCGAAATTTGAAATTGGAGTACTCCAATGGAGCAAGGGGTACTCCAGGTAATTCACCGAGCTCATTTTTTTGGCTGTATATTGAAAATTTTAGGCCCTAAATCGAAACTTATCCGCAATTAGTAAAGGTCGTTATATTGTATTGTAGCGAAAAGCCGTATAGCGAGGTATGAGTGTATAAATCAATTCGTCTTGTCGGGACACGGGACGATTAAGAAAAAGGGTTATAGGGTAGCATACTGAGCTATATCTTCGTTGTAACGAGGTTTGCACTTGGATTCTCAAAATCCACAATTCAACGCTTGATCTCATGGCCATGCGAACCACAGTTGGTTCCCATGAAGTGCAAAAACAAAAACCGTGGGAATATTTCCACTAATTCTCACCAGGGGCGAAATCGTGACGAGGGACCATCAAAATACAACAAAACTCTTTGTGTCTCGAGGGGCTGATCACAACCACAAAAAAACATCGATTTTAGACGATAGGAAATAGAATTGTTCATTCGAACCTCGTTACACCGAAATTCTCGTTATACCGAACGATTTTGAAATTTCATGTATGTCCATTTTAGACTAATTCGTCTCGATATAACGAAATCCTCGTTATAATGAACAAATTTTTCGGTCTCTTCAGCTTCGACTGTACTTCCTATTGGGCCAGTCTGGCGTGCACTTCCGGGACCCAGTTGGGTGACCCCAGAAGCAGAAGCCCTCAGGTGCATTTTGGGTCTTGACAGAATCTTCCTGGAAAGATAAACCACTTTTTTTTTAAATTTATTTCTTTTTTTGGTTGCCATGGCAACCGATGTTGATGCTGACTGGATCGATTGTGGAACCGAACTGGGGATCGGTCTTGATGCATCTAAATAAATAAAGAAACTAGTATAGAAATGTTATTGGGTATCGGTCTGAATTTAGCTTTTTTAATTACAAGTGACAGTGATAAATGGCTAAGTGCAGAAGGAATCCCCCTTTTGACTTTTTATTGCTTTCTTTTCTGCCTTAGTTAGGCCTAAGTTGTAGTGTGGGTGCTGGTGGTGTTTGGCAGATGCCATTAAAAGGGCCATCTGCTTTGCTCTGCCATTAACTTATCTCATTTACTTTTCCATCACTTTTTTTTTTCTTCTTTTGCACTTGTTGTCATGGCAAAGCCATGTTGTTTCCCTTCATCTTTACAGTTACAGTTGCAACTTTTTCCTATATTTTAAAGTGTAATGGAGTCCTAGGGTCTCTTGGGATGTGACCATGGAGATGCACGCAAAGATTTTTTGTTGAAGGAAGTGGGAATTGGATGATCAGAAGTCATGAATTCCACAAACCTCGTTACAGCGAATGTCAAGAGACTGAAAATTTGTTTGTTATAACGAGATAAATTACAGTTGAACCTCTTTACAACAAACCTCACGGAACCAAAAAATTCGTTTGTTATAATGAATTTTTTGTTATATTGAGACGAATTAGTCAAACCTTGTTACAACAAACCTGAAGAAACCAAAAATTCGTTTGTTATAACAAGGATTTGTTAATATTTAGACAAATTAGCATAGAATTGACATACACGGAGATTTTGAAATCGTTCGTTATAACGAGGATTTCGTTGTATGTAGTTTTATTGTAATGGGGTTCGACTGTAATACAGAAATAACATAGATAAGGATTTCAAATTAATTTCTTACAAGCTGGTTTTCGTTATAACGAGGTTGGATTGAAACAAAATTTTATTGCATGTGATGGACGTGGCATATACCTCTAATCCTTTGCTCGTGGAATGGATTTCGTTATAACGAAAGAGGTTTATGTGTTTTCCTCGTGAGAGTGAATATTTAACGAAAAATCAACTCGTCTCTTCGCAGGGAAAAACTATGCACAATGCTTGTTTTATCCCCGCTTTATATCTAATTCATCTTGGGGGGTTTTTCCTGCATCGATCAGTGACATAACCCTAAAAGGAAAGGAAAAAAATAAAAATAAAAAATAGTCCCAGGGCTCCCGAAGGGTGGACTTGTCATTTGGACAGAAAAACAAATGGATTTTTTGCATCCAATAAACTTGGCTGTAAACACAAATGCAGACAAACCTAATTATAACAACATTGGTGACCAAAAGAAACAATAAATCTTGATAATCTTGATAATCTTGATTAATTTTTACTTTTTTGAATATTATTTCCTATTGGTAGCAACTATCAAAGATTCTAATAAAAAATTGTCCGATACCGATTCCGATTTTTCAAAAATTATACGAGTTAATTTTTTAAAATTGTTTTTACAAAAATCGTCGCAAACTTTAGAATAATAACACGTATTAACATTTGGATGAGTTTTATTTTTGTTACGTTTGTAATACACTAGTTTCATTCATGTCTTTCGTTTTTGCTGTTTTTAGGTCAATTTAGGATATGGCATATTAGCTGAATTCATTAGTGGTATTCAATATCTTAGTTTTTGATGTTTTTAAAGAACTGTTTTTGATGTGTTACACTAATGTGAAGAAAAACAATTTTCTAAAAACTACAACAGCTTTAAAAACCAAGATATTGGATGCAACTAATGTTTTCTGTTTTTGCTGTTTATGTCGTTTTTAAAAATTGATGTAACAGTTTGCCATACTCTAAAAACAGCAAAAACAGCATAAACAACAAAAACGAAAAACAATAGCTGCATTCAATGTTATTCGTTTTTGGCTGTTTATGCTGTTTTTAGAAAATGGCGTAACAGTATGCCATACTCTGAAAACAGCAAAAACAGCATAAATGGCAAAAACGAATAACATTGAATGCAGCTAATAGCTGCATTCAATATTTTTCGGTTTTGCTGTTTTCTATAAACAGCATAAACAGCTAATGAATGAAGCTATTTTTGAACAAATGTATTATAAACATAAAAATTTGATTGCCTTTATACTACGTTTTTCATGCAAACTTCGGCAAAAGTGACCAAAACCATTTTTGAATAAAATCGGAATCGGCAGCCAAAATAACGGCTGATACTAATACCCGATTTTTTTCTAAATATCGATTGATTGCCGATACCAATTTCAAAATTAGTCAAACCCTAGTTAAAACAACATTATAACCTCATTATAAGAAAATCAATTAATTACCAATATTGTGTTGTTTATTTACATTTTATAACCATAACCAACAACTATATAGTCAAACCTCGTTATAACAAAATGCGTTATATCGAGGTTTTGTTACATCCATACAACAAATCAGCAATTTTCACGACGACATTATAACGAAATTTTCTTTATAACAAAGTTTATTATAATAACCTATGAAAAGCATTAAAAACAAAACACTTGAATCAGTCAAACAGCTCGAGCTAATTAACGAATTCCTCACGTTCCGAGTGAAAATCTGCGTCGTTTCTTTTCGTGATGACGAGGCCAGCTGTTCCTATAACGCGCCTGGTTCGAGATTAGCTTTTTCCCTCCATCTCCGCGCCACTCCGCGCCACGCCACGCCACATTCAGAGCGCGCGAGGGCGAGCCACACCACTTTGGCGGTCAGAACACGACGTTCACGGCCCACAATCCGCCCGTGACCCTCACTCTCTCCCAGCACGACCCCTGGTGGCCGTCAAACAAACTATGGATACAACTAAACTCGTATTTTCGAATCCCTGTACCTGGCAAGTGCGAAATGGAAAGCAACAACTGAACTGATGTGGTCGCCATAGCAACTGTCGCCATGGCCAGCGGGTTCCCCGTCGATGGGGATTACGTAAGATTGGTCAAAGTAAGTCGCAATGTTCACAGGGTGGTCAGGAGGATGGAGTTGGTAGGGGAAATTGGGATTTTTTAATTCGTTGCATCATTTTTGTGATGAGAATCTCGTTATAGTGAATTTTGTGGGCGGGAAAGGTGTTGTTGTTGTAATGAGGGTGCGAGGTTTCAATGTGAGGGAGGAAGGATTTAGGGTTAAAGTTGTGATGAGATGTTATGGGAATTATGATTAGGTGTTTTTTTTAAGCAGTGAAAGTGTTGTTGTAATGAGGTTATAATTTAAAAAGTTTGTTAAATAAGGTTTTTTGCATTTTTAGGTTAAAAACGTGTTGTTATAATGATGTTTTGGTTTTGATAAAAAAAAAACAACTTTACTATAACAAGGTTTTTACTATTTTTGGTTAAAAACATTACTACAACAAGGTTTTGACCATTTTTAGTCAAAAGACCATTACAATAACGAGGTTTTACTCGATTTTCTTAATAAACTATTTCATTTCAACAACACGTGAAAGCAATCACGTTACTATAACGAGGTTGGAGCATTTAAAGGTGTGTCCCGAGTTGTTGACGGACTTGAGCGACCTCTAGACCACCCAGCGTCATGGAATGTGGGTGGAGGGCCTTTCTTGAGTCCTGACCCCGTTTGGTTAATTTCCACCTCCACCAGGGGGCGCGAATCACGAAAGCAGCGGCGGCGAGTGGAGAAATCGATGCGAATTTACACGATTTGATTCGCTATTTGATTTGCTGGAACCTTTTTAGGCGTGTGGGGTGAGGAAGAGAAGAACCTTGTGGCACGTGGAAAACGTGACGAAAGAAGGGCGTTTTCCCTTCGTGGACCCTCCCTTTGGCCCAGTGCCAAAAGAGTTGAACTTGACTTTATTTTTTATTTTGCTTTTTATTTGCTGGTGAATGTTGATGAAAATTTAAATCATTTACAGTGATAAAAGGCTACATCTCGTTATAATAAAGTGGTTTGTATAGCTGGGAGGGAGGGAGGGAATGAATTTGTTGTAATGAGGTTTTTGATTTTTTAGGGTGGATTTTGTGTTTTTTGGTGTTTTGGTTTGTGTAAAATGTTGAAATTGGGCGTATAATGAGTAAATTTGATGTAAAGTTTGTGTAAAAGTGTATAATTACATTAATTTTACACTTGAAATTTTCAAAAGCTGTTAAAATTAATTCAGTATACAGTTGGTTTTTTCCAATAAATTTATATTAAAAATGTCAATTTTACAAATTTTTAAATTAAAGAAATCAAATTTTAAGTGTAAATTAATGTAAAAACTGTAAATTCACTGTAAAAATACAATTGAACACAAATTTACACAAGAATTAATTTAAATCCAACACAATTTAAATGTAAATCAATATATAAAAAATGTAAATACATTATAAAAACACCAAATTTTCAACTTATAAACCAAAATTCACCATAAACCTATTTACAACAACATTTATAAAATCCTTTTCCTTTTACCGTTACTCATTCCATTCCATTCAAAAGTGACATTTGGTCGCATTTGGTGAACTAATTTCCACCATATTGAGTTTACATCACACCCTTTTTTTCTCTCCTCTCCTCCCTGTTTTTTTTTTTTCTTTTTCTTTATTTAAAATCCCAATCCGGGTGTCTAAATTTAACCCACGACGCCCGAAAAGGTGTCAGTTTAAAAAGAGGTTCATTCGAGATGGCGGATGTCGCATTTTGAGCCATTCGCCCATTCCTGTGAAAATTAGTCATTCATTCATTCACATATCCAGGAAATTGAGAGAATCTTTTCAGCTTCTTTCCGTTTCTTCTCTTCCCCCCCATCTACCCCCACATAACGACAACCATACAATGGCGTGTTACATTTTCTATTGTTTCGGCAAGGTGAGTTAATATCAGAATCCCTTCTGTTGCTAGTAGCAACGTAAAGGTTTATCAATTGACAAGATTAATTTCGACCTTGCCACTAATTGCGCGGTTGCCATGGTTACGGGATCCGTGAAAGAAACCATTTTTCATTTAATTTTTTTTTTCAATTTGTGTTTGAGGGTTCTGGCACGAGGTCGCGCTGTTTGGCCGTGACATACAAAATGGCAGCTTTTGTTTGTGTTTATTTCGCTCGCGCGATGTTTTCCGCGTTTTTTATTCATTTTTACGTTTTTTCTCTCCACAGCCGACCATTTTCGGCACCCTAACGACAGAACAAATCCCAAGGGAAACGAGACGTGTAATTTTTTTTTTAAGTTTAAATTTGAAAAAAATTCAATTGTTTACGATTTTTTTTAATTTTTTTTATTTATATTTAAAGAGTCCGCAAACACCGGTGAGTCCGAAAACGTCGAGTATGAATCCATTTCCGATCTCGAATGGCACGAATCACGACGTTTTGGACGGAAAAGAAAGGAAAAATCACATAAGCGAGGAGAATGTAAAGGATTTGATGCATAACGTTGAGATTTTTCTTCTTTTTAACTTTTTTTTTTTTTTTTTATTTGTGCAGGTTCTCAATTACCGAGATGGGAATTTAATTTCCGGTTCGATCGAGTCGCTTATACAACATTTATTGCCCACAGCTGATTACTATCCCGATGTAAGCCGATTAAAGAGTCTTTATTTGGCACATGTTGCCGAGTTGTGCCACCGATTTATTTTTTGTTTGGGTTTCGTAAAGAGATAAAAGTTGTTTATTGGGAGAAAAATTTTATTTTATTTTTTTTTATTTTTGGGAATTGCTATTTAGAAGTTCTGAATTTTATCGATGAATGATGATTTTTCTTTGTTTTTTAGAAGTTTTTAAGCAATTTTTTTCTGGTGATTTTTGAAGCTTTTGCCGATTTTTTGATCGATATTTTGCAGTTTTATTGATTATAGTTGAGTTTTATCTATAAATTTTGATTTAGTTTTAATTTCGGTGGCTTTTATGAATAAGTGATCAAATTTTGGTCGATTTTATCGATAATTGATCAAATTTTTAATCGACTTTTTATTGATTTTTATATTGTTTTAATCGATTTTATAAAGATTTATTAATTTGATTGATTTTTATCGATAACTTGTGATTATTTTTTCAAAATACAATTTTTTACGTCGGCAATTTAGCTTCAAAATAATCATAATCATTAAAAATATTTTTCCTTACTTCATGGCTTCAGCACTTTTTCACTAAGGCGATTTTAAATACCTTATAATATTACGCCGGCGTCTAATCATGTCGGCGTCAATTTGCGCTAAATTCTAAGCACTGGTACCAATGCAAACGAGCAACATAAGCATACGTGTGCTTATTTGCATTGTACTAATGGCAAATCGCGTTAGCGTTTCATCATTTACCTTTGGAACAATGCAAACCAAACAAGCACATATATCGAAATGTCGCTCGTTTGCATTGTTGCCGTCATGATAAAACGCCTAATCGATTTTTGTCGATTTCGTGTGGTTTTTGAAAATCAAAACAACTTTTAATCGAAAATCTCCCATCGACAACAGTTAACAATAATTTCTTCAAACTTTTTTTTTTTCCAGAGAACTTACCTCTTCTCATTCCTTCTGAGTTCGAGATTATTTATTAAACCCCACGAACTCTTGGCCCGCGTGTGTCAAATTTGTATTCATCAACAAAACCACATCACTCACAAGGACAAATTGGGCAACTTCTGGCCCTACATCGTACAATTACTCAGGTAAAACGAATTTAAAGCACAAATTTCGAGTTTTTTAAAAACATTTTTTACATTTTTTTACGTAAAGCGAATGGACGGATACATTTCCCTACGACTTTCGGGACGAAAGATGCATGAAGCAACTCAAAACCGTCACTCAACGATGCGTTCACATAGATCCACGACTCAGGAAAGAAGTGACGCAGATTTTACAAAATCTCGCGCACAAAGTAAAAAATTTCAAAAAAAAATTATGAAATAAATGTCAATTTAAAAAAAAAAAATTAATTTTAGTTGTCGCGGTTGGATCATTACGAGGAATTTTTGAATAAAATCAACAGCGACGGCGCGAATCGACTTTTGAACACGGAACCGGTGGTAAAAATAGATTTTTATATGATTTTTAGTGAAATTTGGTAATTTAATTTTTTTGGGTTTTTTTTTTTTTTAGACTGATGTGTCCGAATTATGTCCGAATCCGACCGTTTTAGCGCAGCAACTGACGCATATCGAGTTGGAGAGGTTGAGTAATATTGGACCCGAGGAGTTTGTTCAAGCGTTTGCGAAGGAGAATCCAAATGTAGAAGTAATTTAGAAAAATTTTATAATGAAAATTAAAAAATAATTTTAAATAATTTTTTTTTTTTTGTAATAAAGACTTCGTTTAAGGATTTGAAGAAAACGAAGAATTTGGAATCGTATATTCACTGGTTTAATCGATTAAGTTATTTCGTCGCTACTGAGATTTGCATGGTAAAAGTCAAATAAATTTTTAAAAAAAGTTTTAGAATACAGTATATAGTATATAAATACTGTATTCTAAAACTTTTTTTATATATATTTGTATATGTATATAATATATACATATACAAATATATATAAAATCGATATTTTATGCAAAAACAGACAAAAATCGATTATTTTTAGAAATAAAATTAAATATTTTTTTTATTTTATTAAATAATATAAAAATATCAATAGTCTTAAATTAGCAACATTAATACAATATTCAGAATTCAAAAAAGTTAAATCTTAGATTTTTTTTGTCTGAAAAATATTTAAACTATCAACGTCAAGCTAAATTTTTTTTTTCTTTAAAAAGTTTATAATTTCAATTGTATTTAATACTATATTCAATATTTTTTTTAAGCATTTGAAGAAAAAGCACCGCGCACGCGTCATAGAATACTACATCGAAACTGCAAAGGAATGTTTCAATATCGGAAATTTTAACTCTTTAATGGCCATCATCGCCGGAGTGAACATGAGTCCTATTTCGAGGCTTAAAAAAACAGTAATTTATAGAAAATTATACCATAAAAATTGATATAATATCGATATTTTATGAAAAAAAAACACAAAAATCGATTATATTTAAAATTTTTTTTTAAAATTTGCATTTTTTTTTTGTTAAAAAATATTAAAAAAATCTATAATTTAAACTAACAACATTCAAAATTGATAACGATATCGATATTTGATATTTTTAAATGTAAAAATCGATGAAATATCAATATTATTCGCAAAGAAAACAATTGATTATTTTTTGTGAAAAATGTTTTTTTAGATCGATAAAATATCGATATTTTATTTAAAAAACACTAAATCGATTATTTTTAGTGAAAAAAAATTTAAAAAATTTGCTTTTTTTTTTTTTCTATTAAAAAATATTTAAAAAATCGATGATTTAAACAAACAACATTGAAGATAGATAAACCCATAACGTCAAAATCATTTTTTTTTCTCAAAAAAAAATTAAAAAAAAGACATTGATAATTTCAATTTATATAAATTTTATTTTAATTCCTTTAACCTCTTCAAACAGTGGTCTAAAGTAAACACGGCGAAACTCGAGGTCCTCGAACACCAAATGGACCCAACGTCGAACTTCGCCAGCTACAGATCGACCCTAAAAGCCGCCATGTGGCGCTCCGAGGGCGCCGTGGATCAGCGAGAGAAGATTGTGATACCGTTTTTTAGTTTGCTCGTCAAAGATTTGTATTTTCTCAACGAAGGCTGTGCCAATAGGTGACGTTTTAGCTTTTATTCAATTATATAATGAAATTTACTTTATCTTATCAATTTTTTTAATTTTTTTTGGCAGATTACCCAACGGACACATCAATTGCGAGAAGTTTTGGCAGTTGGCCAAACAGGTCACCGAGTTCATCACGTGGAAACAAGTCACTGTAATTTATCTTCGAGTCTTGTTTATTTTTTTATTTTTAATTTAATTTTTTTTTTCTATTTTAGTGTCCATTTGAAAAATGTCCAAAAGTGCTGACCTATTTGCTAACTAATCCCGTGTTTTCTGAAAGTGGTGAGTTTGGAGATGAAGAGTTAATGTGTTTTGATGTTCTAAAAAATGAAAAAATTTGTAACTTAAATGAAATTTTTTTTTAATTTCAAATTTAGATTTAGTGTAATTTTTATGTGAATTTTTTTAATTGCTACAAATATCAGTTAAAAAAAAACAAATTTTTTAAGAAATTCAAAATTTATGAGAAAATGAAAAAAAACGAAAATTTAACAAAGTGGCATTCAATATATTGGTTTTTGTAGTTTTTGGAAAATCTTTTTTTCTTTACATTTGTGTATCAAAAACAATTTTTGAAAATTACAAACTTTAAAAATATATTGAATGCCACTACTGTATTGTAAGATATTTAAAAAAAATCACCAAAAACTAACCAAAAAACAATACAAAAACAATTTTTCTAGAACTTTGAACATAACTTTAAACTAGGGCTTGACCAATTTTGAAATCAGTATCAGCAATCCGCCGATGTTTTGGCTGCCGATTCCGATTTTTTTATTGGTCAAGCCATACTTTAAATCGCAATGAAAACTTCCCTAATTTAAATTTCAATTTCTAGCTTTAGCTTTGGCTTCGTTTGAATGTGAACCAGCCGAAAACCAGTTCGAGAAAGATCGCTACAAAAGTTTAAAGTAAAAAAAAATATAGTTAAACATTATTAAATTTAAAAATTATTTATTCTATTTCATCTCACTAAAAACAGAGCGGAGTTAATGAAAAGTCCCGACTGAAGAAAAGAAACCAAAGAACAAATTTTTTTTTTTGTTTTTTAAGAGTGAAACAGTGAAATTGGGTTCGTGACGCGAAAGTATTTCGTCAAATGTCGTTTCTGATCGTTCTGATGTGAAGAATGTGTCGTTTTAATTTGTACATTTGGTGTCGTGCAGAAGACGTGAAAGGTACAGCCAGTGCCTTAAATATCTGGTGCTGAGAGATTATTTTTGATCTGTGTACTTATTAGACAAAGTTTACATTTGTAACATCACATTACGTTTTGTCATTGATTGTATATTGCTGCTGTCGTATCAATAAATTCATAGAAATGTTCTATCGCTATTTGATGGTGATGTTTAGTAGTTTAGTTTTTTAAATGAGATGCAAACGGGATTGCAGAAAACGTCGCACATGTTGCAGAAGAATAATGTCAGCAGAAGTTTTTTATTTTTTTGTGTTAATTTTGAGAGACTCATTTTTTTTCAAACTTTAACTTTGGCAGGGGTGTAAACATCAGGTGACATGGCCCATGGGGAAAGAAAGAGGAAGATGATTTATAAGAATTGAAACAATTTTGAAACAGTTTTGGAACCAATTTTTCAACTGTCTCAAAATCTCTTCTGTTTCAAGGGGAAAAGACAGGTCTTGATGCAAAGAGTTTAAACGATATCACAAGCACAGGTCTGTAAGGAAGAGTATTATTAATAAAATAATTAATAAGATAAAATTAATAGTAAACCTGAAAGTGGTGGGGAAACGGAGTAAAGAATTGACAATGGCCAATATGAGTCAGAAGCTCTAATCTATTATCAGATTACATTAGGACTTGTTGATGTGCACATCGGGATGGTAGTGATCTCTAATTGTATGTATTATATATTTTGGGTTTTTTTTATATTGGTTAATGGTTTATAATTAATTAGGTAGATTTAAAGATGAATCATTGGCGTTTAACACCAATGAGGTTTTGCTTCTGGCTAATAAATGGAACTGTTTATTTGTGTTCTGTTTTCAAATAACCCTGGGTGACCAAAGTGTCAATACCTTGTTGTAAAATTGCATCCTCTCCCAACAGGGCGTCAGCATCTCCCAGGAGTTCTGATTTCACAAAATGGCAAACTTGTACAAATTCAAATCCCCCTAAGTCAAACAAAAGTTCATATGGCCCTTCGTATCATATGGCACAATCGACAAATAATATTGATTTTTCGCAACAGTGAGGACCTGACACTCAGTTGCTAGAAAACTCGACCTAGTTAATATGCCCAGCTGACATACTGCAAATTCCCACACCTTTGGCACTTAAATTGCACATTCCAACAACATTCTCAACCTTAGCCATTTTCACAAAGTTTTGCACATTGCAGTGGGCAAAACGTCGATGTCACACCATAGTTGGCGACTCACTTGTAAGTTTCACGTTATCCTTCGATTTTGATTTGTGCAAGTCGCTTTCAGATTGAGACAATACACTCGTGTAGGATTTAATGTGAGTTCTGCCAAAATAGATGTTGCACTATTCAGAACACTCTTAGAAACCTCAATTTTGCCTACCGGTACCTCTAATTGTGCTTGTGTGGTTTCACCACGCATATTACAACTCACTGTCTTGGAGCTTGTGGGTGGCTTTACCACCAGTGGCGTAAATAGGCAGGTGCAGCAGGTGCAATGGCACCTGGGCCCAGGGCCTCGAAGGGACCCAGGGGGCCTCAGAGAAATTTTGAAATTCAGTCGAGCTTTGTATTTACAGTTAATGACTGTAGGGTGGAGGTATGTTAACTAGCGCCACCCTCCACCCTACAGTCATACTCATATTAATGTCGCGTACCAAAAAAAAAAGGTACCAAAAATAATTGATAACTTTTAACACTGCGTGCGGGAGGGGCCCCGAAGGTGCCGCCGCACCTGGACCCGAAATTTATCGTTACGCCACTGTTTACCACTGAACACAAACAGCGATATAAGCCATTATGGGGGGGGGAGAGGGCGGAATGAGCGCGGGAAAATGAAGCGCGAGATTCCTGTGCACATATTTTCCTGTGCGCAAGGTGCACAAGCACAAAAGTTCCGAACGCGATCGGAACAAGCGCGAACCGGCCAAAGCGCGAGAACGAGTTGCCTTATTTTTGGTGTTAAAAAGGCAACTAAATTCGATTTTCTTACGAATTTCGTTTTTTGAAACTTTACTACAAGATAAGACTATACACTTACCATGGAAAAAGTGAGTACACTACACTCAGTCCAACAATGCTTTTCCACATTCGAAAGACAAGCTTACCGAATGGTTTACCCAGAAGGACCTAGCTTCCTGTCGGTAAACTAAGAAAAGACTAAAGAATAAAATAATATAAATACGCGACGTTTCGTTCACCCGGTGTGTGAACATTGTCAAGCAAAAGGAAAATACACTAAAACACTGGAACATTGTGTGCTAATATAGAAATTAACAGATACGAAGCAAAAACGTTATCGAGCATTGCAGCAAAGCACACGCCTGCGATTTGAGAAACTGATTGCTACAAAACACATTCGACATTAAATGCTACGACAGCAAAGAAAAACGATTTTAAAATCGTATCCTTTACACTTTGTCATAAAAACTTACTAGAGACTAAATATAACAAACTGGAAAAGCGTCTTAAATCTATCTTAAGTCACTGTATTGGATCGCTGTACAATACTGTATGTTATTAGTAGAAGTTATAAAATAAACGCAGGTGTTACTCTGCTGCACTTTGATCCACGGATTGCAAAGGCAGCAAAAACAACTCTCTAACCGGCACGTTTTTGACAACTTTGCACCTTTCTAATA